>CM035814.1:54909677-55058326 GCA_020458035.1 Magallana ariakensis | reverse complement strand
TTTTGACTTACCAAGAGATAAACCTGTTTGATGAGTTTCGGAATTTTAAAATTAATTGAAACTACACCACAAATGTCTTTCTAGTTTGAGAGAAAATTGTTGGATACCAACATCGTAACACAAGTACAAAATATGCAATAAGTAGTAGTAACGGAATCACGATTTTGGGATCTTAAAGAGGTTTGTTTTGGTTATGGAAAATAATCTGATGACGTCACAAGGCGTTAATGCTGCAAGTGGCTTGCACTTCTCCAGAGACACTTGCGGAAATTCGTTTAAGGCATTTGTTTTATCTTCATGGAATATTGACACATTGAGTGCCATATTATAGGCATTGTGCATCGTTAACAGCGAGAAATCACTCTTTGGATATACTGTAGTTAAAATATGTTAACACCGCTGATTGCAGACAGACGGGCCGTTTGAACAAACGAATTATATCAGATTTTGCCCATCTATCAAAAATATTACAGAACGCTTCTCTCCCGTTTTATGGCGCGCTACAAGATTACTAACAGCTAGATTTTTTAAGAAGCATAAGATAAAGAGGATAATGTCCTATTTTATCATCCAAAAAAGAATACACGTACAGATTTATTTTAATTCGGATACATGTATTTTGTTAATCTTCAAACCATACTATACATTTTAAAAGAAGTGATATTTAAGAGAAAGTCACAGGCACCTGACGTTATATATTTTTCTCATAATTAAAAATAAATACCCTATGTGTATTATTAGATATAGGGTATTTATTTTTATTATGAGAAAAATATATAACGTCAGGTGCCTGTGGAGAAAGTACATGTGTATACATAGTATGTATTTTATAGAACTTGTAGGTCACGTCCACATAAAAGTAATTTTTTGCCAGATAAACAGATAAAACAATTTAAAAGTAGTTTGATATTAGAACCGGGGTTATCCTTTTGAAACATGCATTGAAAATTGAATTTTTCGTATCTACGCATTAAAGCGGAGCAGTAATCTTCAAAGCCTCGTTATTATCATCTATAGACTTCATATTTAAGCTTAGCTATCACAAAAAATGATTAGTTAATTCGAAATCAAAAAGAAATAGCTTTGTGATGTAGTTGCAATCATTGATGCTAAGCTCTTTTGCATGTGATTAATCTTTTCATATATACACAATAAAAGCTGTTATCAATTAGAACTGCAGCAAAGAACCAATAACTTTTTTGCAATTATTCACTGATCTTTCAAAATGGTTTCAAAACCCAAAACTTCCATTTTCACCCTCGATAATCTGTGAAACGTTCTTTTTCATGCCGCCCTTCAAACTACTACAGTAAAAATCTTCAGTCAAAAGACAATCAACACAATTTACCGTCAATTAGTAGAACCGTTTTGTATTTTGCCAAGCTCCAACTTATGGTTGTCGTTAAGTTATCAATGCGAGAATATTAACATTTTGGCACCAATATCGCCAACAATGAGTTTCGATATAATAGTAATTCTATTGTAACTTTTTGACGTTAAATCATCTCGACTACTAGATAATTTCCCCCTACTTTTTTCACATCTGTTGCCCTCTCCTAATCTTATCATCCTAAAGGCTTAACTTGGTTGACTTCAAAGTAACTAATTTCCCTGATCTAGTGTTTCATTTAACGTGCTGATTGATCCATTAGTTGTCGCTGTCTGTTCTCAATTGTCAGGAACCAAAGATTATGCTACGATACAGAATACAGAAAGAATTTCATATTCGGAAATCTTTTTTTTTAAACCTTTTTTCGAAATGGGGCGTTCAAATCAAATATTATTTGTTCATGTTTTCCTATTCTTTTTTTCAGAATATAAATAATACAAAAGTTTTTGTACTGTGTCCTTAAAATTCTAGGAGTGGACGAGAGATAAATATCTCTCTCTCTCTCTCTCTCTCTCTCTCTCTCTCTCTCTCTCTCTCTCTCTCTCTCTCATGCTGACCTGCGCTGTTTAATAGGCACATAAAGCTTAGAGTAAAGTCTGCTCCCACCCGTTCTCTACGATCAGCGATTTCGCTAAAAAGATTACTCCATTGAAAAATCGCTATCTCTAGCACAGTGTCGACAAACAAGATGATTCAATCGCTGATCTCGTTAAAGAGATTTCAGGCTTGTCACAATGTAACATTACTTATCTCCTGTTGACTCTATATTAAGCCGTCCCAGGTGTAAAACAAGGATGCATGATTTTGCCATTGTCGTTTGGATTAGGGGTCGGTTTTCTGTCTCTATTACATGGTCCAAAACTGATGATTGGACGCAAACAATGAGTTCTGTGTCGACAAAATATAGGGTCAAGTTTCACGGATTGTTCACAAATATACCCGGTCCTATAGTATCTTTTGATCTTTCTTGATGGGTGAGTCATGGGCAGATAGGCTTAAAGACCTGCCCGTCATAGAGTTTTCTTCAAATTCGAGTATATCACAGTATTTAATCCACTGATTTGATGTATCTGATATATGTGGTGCATATCTTAAATCTCCCTCTTAACAAAGAAACAACAAGACTCAAATGCAGAATTCTGATCTTTGTGAAAACTTATCTCATATATCTTGCTTGTTCCCACCTTAAAGGGCATTTACTATCAATAATACTTCGGTAACAAAAGAATCAGGTAGCCGTAGATAATAAGAGAAAATAAGAAAACGAAAAAAAAAGAATGCCAATGAAATACATCGGTAGTACATCAACATAGAAATTTGCAATTTCAGAATTGCCCAATAATAATGCTAACTACAACAATGACATTATAGAAGTTTTATACTGTATCATGTTTGTAAATTGCCCAAATTATGAGATTTGGAAAGTTCTGTTATCTTATTTTATAATCTTGGTTCTTTCAACCCCCAAAGTAGTTAAAAAATTACAAGTCGGACAATTCAAAAGCTGGATTAGGTATGCACATGTAACAGTAGGAGTTGCTTGTTTATATGGACGAACTATTTCAAAAATGTCCGCTACAGCCAACAATCGCAGGAATTGGACCAGAATCTACATGATAATGGAATTGACTTTACAGAATCATATCGCAGAATAAATACTCATGGTATGCGAGAACTTGTGAACATTTGAGAGAATATCACACCGTCAGAGCTAAGGGTAAGGCGTGGTTAAATGAGGAGAAGCATTGGGTACAGACTGAATAGAACTGCTGACTTATAGAAATTGAAAAAAAAACCGAGAGAAAAATAAAAAATAATGATGTATATTCATCGGCGTAAAAAAAGTTGCTCTTTATTAATTGAGCAAACAATCATAAAGCATTAATTGTGCTTTCTTGCGTGTTCTGTAATATTGCATTTCACGCCAACCAAACGTGCTTAATGCGGCCTTGTTAAAAGAGGTTCGACACAAATTCCGGCGAAAGTAAAAAGTTAAACAAGAAGATAAAGACAGATATTTTAAACATGTTTTAAATGGATTGTTCTTTTCTACAGGGGGTGCAAATACTATAACTCGAAAAACAAATATTGGAAGTTGTGGGCCAGCTGTTCTTGTGGCCCTTTATCTGCTGTGGGCACCGACTGACCCCCCGACATCGAGTCCTTAACCAGCTAATTCTTAATTCTGTGGTTACTAGTAAGATAGGTCATAATGAGAAGACTGTTTGTTGTTTGATAACCGACTATATTCACTGCATATGTTGACGCCTTTTCCGCTCTCTCCAAACAAGATCCCTGATATATTAATCAGCATAGCAGAAACCCACAAGATATGTCAATAACATAATAACAACAACATATTGAGCTGGATTCCGAGTGCACAAACTCGGCATAGCAAAGAAAATACCTGCATTAACTGTCTTAACCGAGAAGCAGAAAGTAGTGTCTTGCTTTTCTTTTTGATTTTTCTTAAATATTTATCTTGGTTTAGTTCACATTCAATCTCGCTTGTCGAGATGTTTCGACTGATTTCCTCTTGGTTGTTTCGGCTCGCCATCCAGCGATTAGCAGCACTGTCTGTTTTGAATTATACCATTCGTTCAGAGCCATCGACACACTCAGACTTCAGACTTTCTAGGTCGCCACATGATTTTTTTTCTAATTTCCCTCATCCTTGACATTCATATTTGATCAAATTATCCATGATTATTTTCATAAAAAAAAGACCTCCAGAAAATAGAATCATTTAAATTCAACCAATTTTAACTTATTCATAATTTAATTGTTTTTTCTCTCATTAAACAAGCCTTGTAAAACTAAAATAAAGCGGCGCTATGGAAAGGCATTTTTATCTAACATCTCCTTTCTAAAGTTTCAGAGAAAATGTTTCACTTTTTGCACTTTTACTGGGTGGGCGCGATGCACAAGCGATGTTATCGACATCATTGGATTAACGAGATTAGAGCGAAGACAAATGCATCTCACACAATCATCTGGCTGGGATCATCTATAAATCGAGTTAATCTGTTTGCTGGCAAGAGATTATTGTATAGTGACAAATATCCGTGAGGTCGAAGAAACAAAGAATATTAAGTCACCAAATGTCAAAATTAATTTTTATTTATTTCTACCGGGGGCTGTATTAATACACTGGACGGCCATAACTAAAATTACTGACATCCCACCAGAGTAATAATGTCACTACTAATTTAGTATATGTCCAAGAAAAAAGGAAGGTTAAATTGATTTATTCAACTATATATCAACGTTGTTGAAACAATATCTTTTAGAAGTTACCCCCGCGCATACCATTTTTCGTATTCATTATTAAATATTACTTAAGATTCGTACTTCATTTCTCGTAAACTCATATTACACAGATATTTGTACATGATCTGTAAAATACCAATATGCCACCTGCTCATTCCAATTATTATTTAACCAATAGCATTTTAGTACATCAAATACGATAGCAGGCATTCTACACTCGCTTGCAAGGACGTCGAAATGACAAAATACAAGATTCTTTACATTCTTGATTTTCTGACAACTTTATGGCACTAGACCCATTTTAACTTAAACTGCCACCTTAGTGTTAACAAATTTCTAAGGTATTTTGTCACACTTAACAATTGAAATATCTTTTTGCAAAAATTATAATATAAAAATGAATTGACCATAAAAACAACATCTACAATATCAATAGCATATATGGTGATTTGACCATCAAGCAAACGTCGATGTCATTTGTACATGTATATAAAAGCAATTGCATGCATTGGTCATTCCTTCTTTTGTTTATTTACTATTAAGTGCCTTTGTGCGCTATATTTCTCAAAAATAAAAGAAACTTACGTTTGGGGAATCCTCTCTTTGGTTCCGGCGTTGTCTTCGCGGATGCAGTTATCGCCGGTGTCGTCACAACTTCTGGTTTCACAGTCTTTGGCGGGGCAATGTTTCCAAGTCTGTCTATCACCTCTGTTAAATTCTTAACAACATCCTCTAAAACCCCAAAATGTCCATTTAAATTGTCCATGCTTCTCTTCTGAGAACGAATTTGATTCTTCAGTCTCTCCAAAGATTCATTTGAGTTCAAGACCAGATCTCTATATGTCCTTGTAGAATTAGGGGTTAAGTCTTGTTGCAAGATGAGTTTCTTTTCAAGTGACCTGAATCTTTTATCAAATTCTGCTGACAGTTGTTTGTAAAACTTTCGACATCTATTGCCCTTGTGAGCTTTGGGCTCCACGAAAATGCAAACACAGACGATGGACAACACGCGAATCAAGTTATTCAGATTCATTTTTTTTTTGGAATCAGTCCCGACGAATTGCACAGTGAAACAGATTCATGCGATTGCACAAAAAAAGAATTCGAGAAATGATTATATCCGTCTTCAATGCAGGCTTTTTTCTTTGTGTGGCGAGATGCCTTTTCACTATAATCAGGAGAGGACAGCCCGTTATAAATCACGTCTTTGTCACTCGGATGAAAAACATATAATGTATCAGGTATCTTGCTCCATGTCAGGTATATTGGGGGGTAGACCAACCTTTTAAAAAGAAAAACAACAGCTGATCTCGTCGTGGGTCTGTATCAACTGGAGTAATACGGGGCAGTTGTCGGTCTGTAAGAAAGAAAATAGAACTAGAAGGCTAGGCTTGCCGATAGAGGGCGGTCTTTTAAACGCTAATACAATCTATTGTTCCTATACGTCGGCAAGACCTACCCAGGTCCTCCGTCTGAACTGTCAATAAGAGACAGTGACTTTATTTTTATTTTTTTTTTGTCCGTTAGCACCTCTAATCCCTTATAAACCTTTTCGTGCCGAATGCGGACTCATCCCCAAATATTGATTTCACTTGCTATTGTCAATTCCACATATTAGTTTTTCTGCCTCCATTTTAACCCCCATTTTAACACATTAAAAAAAAAGGTTCAACTGGTAAAATGAGGCTTAGAGCACGATTGAATTCTGGCAACCGCTACGGATATGCCGGTTGTAAAAACAAAATATTTTGGGAATATTTATTAGCTCAATTTCGCTGATTTGTATAACAGAAAGAAGACTTTATCTACGACATATACGTGTTAAATTTTTAAGCTTGCAGTTAATGTTTGCTATTCAATTTAAACATGAAACATAAATAAATAATACCGAGATTTAAACATAATCAATGAGAAATGAAACACTTGGGTATAAGGTTTCTATCTGGGCCTCGGAATAAAGCTTTCTTTTCGGCCTTTTTTCCCGACGAAACACTGTCAATATTATTTCAAATCCCAGCCAAAACTTGGACAATAAAAGTTAAATTTCTATTTTTTGTCAACTTGATTCGGGCATAACAATACAAAATTAACTAAGTTTTGACTGTCCATTTACACTATTTTGTACAAACCTGAAAGTGTATTAAGTTACGATTCGGCATGCAAATTTATCCTGCGACATTCCTCAGAAATAGATATGAATTTGATATTTGTATGTTTATAAGTGACGGGCAATCTTTTGTCCTGGTTTGTTTAGATTTGGTGTTGAATTATATTGGCTGTGACATTGGCCGCGAGGGGAATATACGGGCCATTAGTTCACTAATTCGCCCCACTTCTTTTACAGACTAGCGCCTACACACCCCCGTAACACCGCGGGTACGAAAAAGGTCATAAATTACCGATACAAATTGTAAAAGCGTCTGAGAGCCAATACATTATCTTACTTATCAAAGAAAGGGACATAAGGTGCCACTTTTAATTACAACCTACAACTTCAAGCCAGTTAAGCAATAAAATAAAAAAAAAAACAGATTTCATGTTCATTTTATACTATGATCGTGCATCTTTACGTTAACAAGACCATTTGTTTAAACTGAATGTAATTCATATTCATATTCATAAAAAAATATACTAAATTATGTCAAAGACAAAATGAAAGTACGTACTACAGGGATAAGTGTAACTTTATTTAGTTTTGTAGAGCATTTTTTCTTACCTTTTTGGAAGAAACTACTAAAGTAGAATTTGTGCGTTAAAAGTATTTCCCAAAAATCCAAAGTAGTATATAGCCGACAAGGAGAGATGAGAGAACACACCAAAAAATTCACAAAATGTGTTCAGTACACTATCACCGTGCGAGCAGCGAGAACATCTGTTCAAGTGACTATCACTGATGTGTTCTCTGCTCGTAGCCTTCCTAAGAGATGAGAGCGTGTTTCTGTGACTCACGAACTTATTACAAACGCTAGCTAGCTAGCGGATACAAAAAGAACTGGGCGCTCTTATCAATACTGTACCAAGCATCCGTCCCGTAACAAGACACCGAACCTTTTTATTCTGTGTGTGCGGGGAAACGCTTTCGTTTTTGTATGTTTTTTTATATGTATATACAATTAATTAACACACAGATTTAAAGGAATTAATTGAAAATTAAAAGATTAGATAAAAATTGCGTCTGTTTAGGGACGAAATTGGGGTGTGAAGATTTGTGAGGGTTTTTTCATTGGAAGTGTTCGTTTTACCACGTCAATTAGGTTACGGTTGGAAATATGCTTGATGAACCGCGGGGGTCCACTGTTGTCTAGTAATCAAACACGCCCTCTCTACCGGGGCTCTGTCTCAGCAGGGATTTTTTACTCAACACCGCCATGTATACATCAATGTTATAAGAAACATGCATGTATACATATACTCAAAACTGTCTTATCATATAAAATAAATTTGTGTGGGAAAATTTTCCTAACTTTTCACCGTAACATTATATGTAAATTGCATGAATTGAAAAATCTTATAAGATTATTTATATTTTCATAAAATTTGAATGTTAAAGTTAAAGAAAAAAAAAGAATGAAAATTTATTTTTGGATATTTGGACAAAAAAAAATTGCGCATGAAACTTACGGACAAAAGAAACTTACCTAATGTGAATTTGCTTTTTATTCCGTTTCGATCAGTAGACCGGTCTAAAACTAACTAGAATAAAAACTCTAATGCAGCCTTGTGTTGCATAAGGCACCGAAATAATCATATTTGTGCAAGCTTAAGAAATCTTTGGAATTTCAGTGATAAACAATAGGGACAATGACTTAAAGAATAAGCTAATTACAACAGACCGAAGATAAAATCAAAACTTGATCTGTAATGTCTGTCAAAATAACAGCCACTTTGTGCAATTCAAAACACATTGTCAAATGCTTCGTTTCTCTCTCTCCGCTGGTGGTTTTTTTGTCGCTATCAACTTGACTCATAATTAAGATATGCAAACAGATAGATCAATTGAACGACAATTAAATTTTTCAACAAGTTAAAAACGGGGTTTTTTTATGCTCAAGGCAAACATTGTGAACCTTTTTATACATTCCTAATTGCTTGGGGTATTTTATCGAATACATTTTTTATGTTTTAAAACCTAATTTGCAGTTTGAGTTAAAAAAAAATGAAGTACAGAATGTTTCTTGGTCTACTTGAATGTGTATATTTAACTTTTACAACCAAAAAATCCATTCACACCAAGGCTAAAGAAAAAAAATAGAATAAAAATAATTTCTGGCTGAAAATTGTGAATGGGTTTAAAGGGTTTTTTTTTTGTAAACGTAAATTATGGGTGAATCAGCCAACTTTCGAGAACGGAAATAATTTTAGACAATCCATATTATTATTCATTATGCAATATACTGTGTACCAATATAATGACTCACGCACATCAAAAGCTCGCCGACAGAGACATGCCAAATAAGTCACAGTTTTCATTGAGAGAGGGGTAGTCGGGATTTGCCGCAAAAATGTAGATTAAATTTTTAGATATTTACCATACAACATAGATTTCCGATAAATCGATTTAGAGCAGTAATGAGCTATCTTGTTTTGTGGTCAGCTCGTAATTACGTGGGTTATTCAAGTTAAATAAAGCGCAAACAGAGAATGAATGAGAGAAAATTTTGAAGTTGGTATAGGGGAACGTGGATGCATGCAGGTGCATAGTTTTATACCCAGGTAAAAATATACGCTTTCATTCATTGATAAAAATGGTTAAGGGAAATTTTCTCACTCTACGTAATAAATTTTCTGCACAATGGTTACCAGATTGTCGCTATGTTGGAAGAGATTAGGTTAGATAACACGAATTGGACGGACCCGAAACCAGAGGGACGAAAAAGTTCCGAGGTCTGGCTCTAAATACAATGAGCAGAATTCGTATCCCGCGGATTTGACCCCCACGTAAAGCTTTTACTTGAATGAAGTTGTTTTCTTAAGAAGCGGTTTGATTTATGCATGCGAATGATAAAGGTATTGATAACCTTACAAATCAGCGATCGGCGGTCGCCACAAAAAATCCTTCAATTCTATTTCACCATATTTTAAGTGACAATGGAAACCCAAGCGCCTGGGAATGGTTATGGGGATTGCAACTCTATTTCACGAATAATGAAGTTTTTGACGATTTCTCCCCACCGGGGGGTTTGAATCATAAACAACCTTTGTGATATTTTCAATGAAATACGTATACTGTTGAAGTTGATAACAAAGGTATAACTTGATACAACTACTCCATGCCATCTTTTGATGTCTTTTAATTGCCGACAGCAATCTTCAGGTGTTCATATGATGAAATTGTGTAATTTTTCATTTTTCTGTCAATTCCATGCATACGGCAAATGGTGTGAAAAGAAATGTAAGAATTTATAACATGTAGTTTACCGGCATTCTTCGGCATATAATTTCTTCATACACCTGGCCGCACAGGGATTATGAAAATCTTAAGCGCCTTATTCAAACAAAGTAATGTCCCATATACGCTATAAAATGTCATATTTAAACGGAATGATATACCGTTCTATTAAAAGAATGCCATCAAAATTACCCTCGAATGATGTGCACTTTAAAAATTCTTCACATATTTTGATACAGGTTAATATACTAGTATATACATCGACAGGATTAGGTTCCGTTTTAATGTGTCCCAATCTGAGTTATATTCAGTGATCTTTAAAGGAGTTCATCACAGCAATATCAGACGGCATTTGACCCCTAACAGCAAAATGCATTTGGTTAACTGATAAACGATCACATCAAAGCGTATCAGGCCTTTGATTGGTCTGTAATATAAAAACACAGAAAAACTTGATTTGAGACAACTGTTGTTGATCACGTTGGAACGATAACAAATCTAGTTAAAATTATGTATTCTTGGGATATTTGATATTGGATTATCTACGGCTAATGAATATTAAACGTGTAGTATGAGCTAGAAGTATTGTTTGAGAGAGAGAGAGAGAGAGAGAGAGAGAGAGAGCTTTAGATTTCATGTTAAAGATATAACAACAGGACATTTAATTCATAATTACTTCCATATCGCCACCCCAGCCAATTTCGTGCAAAAAATGTTTCAAATTAAAAGATCGATCGTGCAGCCGACTAGAGCATAACGTTAAAACGCAGCGAGTCGATGCAGAAGCCCTCACCGGATAACCTTAAGACCTCT
Organism: Magallana ariakensis; assembly: GCA_020458035.1. NCBI lineage: Eukaryota > Metazoa > Mollusca > Bivalvia > Ostreida > Ostreidae > Magallana > Magallana ariakensis. The sequence goes on along the minus strand of CM035814.1, from coordinate 55,047,464 downwards.
AAAAATATACAGAGTATCAATGATAATCGTTAGCATTTAGGGTCTTGTCATCCAAGAATAATGCCTTTAGATTTATGGGCTCTCGTCTCAATAACTAATCGCTAGATGTGTTCATCGAACTCGATCTCATTACCACCAGCTCTCCGCTCGCCCTCCTTTGACTCAGTGCTGGCAAATTTGCTACAAAAAGTTTTTTAAATTGGTACCCCCAGATAGCAATCATTTGGCCACACACTTCCAATTTCCTCGATCTTTATGACAAGGAAGACTTAATAAATTGAAATGTTTACAGGTGTTAACCACAAAAATCTTCGCGGTTGGTGATGCTATGATCACATAGGTTCTTTTCGGTCTCTCGTTTGGCCACGTCATGTAAATCATCTGGGCAATTTGGCTGCGCGAACAATATCCAGTGTCATTTCTGGCTAAAGAAGCTTCGATAACCGTAATTGGAATCATAAGTAAGGCTGGCGTTATGTTTTACAACCCCCTTGACCCTGGGTAACATTCCACCCACGCGTGAAAGCCTTGATTTTATGGGTCTGATTCAGACAAAATCTCATTATAATGTTGTGAAGTCATCACGGTTGTAAGAAAATATTTTCAGACATGTAAATAAAGGGAACCTTTTTCCCCCTATTTTTATTGTTTGTGCTATATTTCCTCTGGCTCCTGGGGTATGTTTGAAGTGTATATAATGGGAACAAGTTGTTACCTTGTGAGAGCTATGCTTTCATCAGAGACGATATATGAATCTAGGGGGTAAAATGATGTATTACTTGGGATTATTGAAAACGCCGTTTTCTAACAAACAATTCATGATGGTGCAGTTTTCTTACAAAATCGTTGTAATTGCATGTCGTTTACAGAGTACTTTTACAAAAGAAAACCCTTATTATGTAAAAGTGCAATTGTGCTTTACTTATACTTGACTTTGTTAGCAAGAAAATTAGATGATGATTATGTTGAAATGAAAATGGAAGAATCTTGAAGCACCTGATGCATCATTATCTTAATTATGTAAAACTTCAAAGTGAAAGAAGTGCCGCCATTTCTTTAGAGTGTGTCTCATATGAATTTCAATCCTTTAAAATTAATATGATTTCAAAATCTCCTAAATATAAGAATTTTGCAAAAATGTTAAAACATGTAGATGTATAGTTTCTTTGTGCAGTACATGCATGTACGCATCTGTCTGTGTCTATTGGATTTGTCAGTAAGAATTCTTACGTGTTCAAATCATTCGAGAGAAACTAGGTATTATCGATACTGCATGAGGGGATATGAATGGGGCAGTAGAAGGCAACAAGTTCACCATGGTTCGTTCACAGATTTCTCCTCGGTTTTGTACTTGGGTAACATTAAGTCAGGTCGACTTCACTTAACGATTACACAGTTCAAACTACTTTCTGACAAAGTTGCTGGAAAAAAATTCCGTTATGGTTACGATATGGGAGGCGCAAATTTTGGTGAATAACTCTACTGAAATTTCTCTTTTATCTCGCCAAAATGCTCGGAATTTCTCTGATTTAATTTTGATTGTGAATTTTAATCCATCAGTCATCTGAAGAGGCATGTACAACGGTTGAATTGAATTTGTTATTTTCCATTTCACCATTTTAGAAGTAGGCTGTGTGGTAACAAATCACCCACCACATCTTTCTTTTATCTTTAGATATGAATTTCTTTTTATAAACTGTTATTTAGTAAAATAAAAAAAATCGATATAAGCTTTAAACATGTTTTCCTATATATCTGTATACAGAACTCTTCTTCTCAATGAGATTAAAATAGTCTAAATATGACTACGACCATCGAGCCCTCTTAATAGTTGTTACATATAGTTAGTCTTGCAGTGATAAGAAACATTGTCAATTTCGGGTAACATACACGTATCCTGTTTTTGATAAGCCTGTTAAACTGGAACTTTGCCAGCTATGTTGACTTACAAGATGAATAGTAAATATAAATATTTTGATTCAAACAATTCTTCAAAATGATAATACAGGAGCGTCAGCCTTGTTTATTAGTACATCCTCTCTATCCAAATGAATACATGTACTTCGTTATTCTTATAATCATTACTTATCAGTTTTGAGAAGAACAACACGTTAATGGAAAGATAATTATTTTTCTGGAGAATTACCCACAATCTATAAATTGGTCTTCATAAGCATTGAATATTAAGATTTCCGGGGCTTGTTGCGATTCTTTTCTCTTAATGAAAATTTTTGAACTAAGATACCCTTTGAAAATATCTACAAACATTAATAAATATCTTTTTAACTATCAGATTTAATCCATGTCTCCCAATGCAGCGCTATCCTTTTAACTTAATGAACCTTCGAAACGCCATTTATTCCGGGTTAACGTTACGTTTCTTATGAAGACAGAAACATGACTGTACCTAAAGACCTTCAATGATATTGCTGTTTTCTCAATCAATATTGTTATTAAATACATGTATATGTAATTCATGACGAACTTAGATTATCGTGTGGTCGTATCTTGATTGCTTTGAACCTGCATCTAGAAATAAAAGTTTACTTATGTTGTAATAATAAAAGTAAGGATATTGGCTTCTTATTAAGCGGTCATAGTTTCTATAAAGGGTGCATACTGCACATACATGTAAAGGGCATGGTGTGATTATAATAGTGACAATAGACTACCATACATAAAAAAAAAATACTGGTTGATTTACCATAATTAATAACGCACCACACCAAATCCCTTGCTGTTCACAAACTCAAATTCAACATGAGAGAATGGCAGAGTATTTCCTCGGTCTTTAAGGAGGCTGGATGGCCAACAAATTGCCCATCAAATCTACCTTATTTCTTTTAAAAGATATGAGTTTTATAGTTATAAACTTTTAATCAGTAAAGACAATTTTCAAATATATAGAAGCTTTAAAATTTGAGTGTATTCTTATATTTTTATACTGAACTCATCTTTTGAAGGAGTTTTAAATAGCATAAAAATGGCCACGAACATCGTGCTCTTTTAACCTATACCTTCACAACTTTCTCTTCTCGATCTAATGTAGCTAATAGTGTTATGCATGGTTATAAGGAAGACTATTTGAACAACATCATATATCTTAGTATTTCAAGTATTAAATGCTAAAATAAGCCGGAATTTCATATCAATCATCGATCTAATGTTTCATTTTCAGAACAACATTACAAAACTTGGCAAGTAGCACCTGCTATAATGTCTTAAACATGTTTTTGCTCTTTTTTTGCACATCTTTATAATCTAAACCAGGTGGTTGCAGCGAGCTTTCTCATACTTATTCACTTATTAATTTATTTGTATTTCTATCAATTTATTTGTTTGTTTAAATCTAGTTGTCCTTGTTGAATTGCGGTATAGAATGTATGCGAGCAAAGTGTTCTGATTGCTATGAATACAAGATATGTAACTGGAGTCTAATATGTTCATTATTGTAATATGCCATCTTTCTTTCTCTCTACGATTTCTCTGCATTTTTTAAAACCTTGCTTCTTATCTGTTTTATAAAACGCTGATAACAATTTTTATCAATCAGATTTAAACTTTTTACCTCTATTCGAGCAGTCTCTCCAATATATTTTTATTTTTACAACCACTTCCTGGTTGTGATATCAGTCATTCTGATATGTACCAAGTCTGCTGCATGGCGGGAAAATTATACCACAACGCAAATTCTTTCAAAAACGAAACGCAGACATCAGCATACTTCGAATAAGCAATGTTTTTGTCATGCATTTTAAAGGGATAAAAACCCATCACATTATAACTTCCGAAATGAGATAACGAAATGATCAACCTTCCCTCCCCCTACAACTAGTGTTATCTCAATGTTTTCGATGTTAGACTTGACAACACGAACAAAAAAAAAACAAATAAAAATGTGTTATAGAGAGAGTGACGTGCATGCTCGCTTCACGCCCATTCTGAGAACTGACATGGGCTCTACTGTAGCTTTATTTCTTTGGCATGCGCCATGACATGTTCCTTCCTGTGATTAAGTTGATTAAGTTGATTTGTTTTAATTCACTCTGGCATTTTGTGCCATATACCTGCTCCAAGATTTTTGCCTGTATGTGAATATCTTTGGAATTAATGAAGAGTTTTGCCGTTTAATGACAGTTATATTATTCAAGGCGTGCTACATGTATTTTTTATGACAAAATTTTGCTGATGTAGATTTAACGAATCACAAGCATTTCGTATTCAACATGTCGAATGTGTACAAAGGACATCTTTGTACACATTCGACATGTACATGTACTTAGATGAGAATTCAAAAAAGATCCCGTTATGAACAAGATATGCAATAATAATAGGCTTTATAAATAGGAAACCCCATCAATAAAGTTCAAATATATATCTTATAAACTGGATGACATATCTGCATATACTCGTTTACGTATGTTAAAGAAGTCCTAAGTCACGTCACTGTCCATTAAGAAAGTTATTGACTTCGTCCAGTATTACGTACATGTACATGACATGTATTGTATATTGTATATCAATAAGCATAAACAACGACTCTTCGGTCGGATGTACCTGGAAACCTTATCAAGAAACAAAGAAAGAGTTAATATAATGTCAACAACATTCAATTTTGGTCTCAGACTGTGTGTTTGTTTGTGGCGTCCCGCCGGTCGCAAAGAAAAACCACAAAAGACACATGGGGTCAGCCAAAACAAAGCCTGGCTGTCAGTCACCGACCGATGGCGGGGGAGGGGGGGGGGTCATGTGTATACCGCTGTCTATGATAAACAACCGTATACCTGTGTTTACTACATGAGAAGAATATGATATACCCTGTTCGGCGGACAAAATAAGCGTTTGATATATAAAAATAATCGCCAGTGTCATGTTTCGTGTTTATTCAAACGCACTCCAGCAGAAGACCGTGTTGAGGTTTAATCGACTCCGATCCGTCTCTCATACATCGTACGGCATAACACTATACCCTTAATAAACCGAGTAACAATAGGCAAAAAGAGGAGAAACCCCGCATTATTCACATAGTAAGGAAATGCCACCGGACGCCTTACTCTATTCCGGTGTCTGGGGCATGTCTTGCATCCGAACTGAACGCGCCCAGACCGATTGAGCCGAAAGTTGATTAACCTTCGACCTATCGTCTGATACCTCCGTGTATATGGAAAACATAATGACGATAAAAAAGGATGCATGGGTTATAAAATATCACACCCACATTAAATACTCTAGTAATACAAACAGATGTACGTATATCTATACCAGTAAACGCGTGAACTTTCATATGGCAAAGTATTTTAGGGACCATTTTCAGTAAAAGCGAGATCTTTTGCAAAGCGTAGGGCAAATGTGTTTGAAACTTTCTTCTTGAGTAACAATTTTCATTCAGTGAGGAATGTGTGTCAAAAATATATTAACGATGATTGATGAGTGCCAAAGTTGGATCTGCGACCTTTATATATGGAACACATTGAGAGATAATTGATAGAGGAACGACCCTTGGAAAGTAGATATGTGTAAAGAATGCAATTGAACTCAAAATTTTTTCGTGGCGTTGACAAACATTTCCTGTTGATTTGGTGTTATATAACTCTCTCTCTCTCTCTCTCTCTCTCTCTCTCTCTCTCTCTCTCTCACTTCAAGTTTTCAAGCACTCGAAAGGAACGCGAAGAAACTGCTTGCCCCACCTTTGATGACCATGCATTTATGAAACTTAAAAAACATACTTTGGAATAGAATAGTATTCATATTTTTAATTTGATTCACTTTGTTACTGTGTATTTGACCATTAAAGTGTGTATTTTTGAATGTAAATTGTATAATATATATACCAATTTGCGTGGAACAAATTTTCAATAAAAAATACCAGTGAATTCAATTGGTGTTTCATAAATATTGTAAATTGAGTTCTCTAAATGAAGGTAAATGCAAAAGGCACATGCACAATAGCTGTCTTTTTATAAATCTCCACCCTTTTATTTTTAAATCTTAAGTATATGCAAGGCGTATACATGTATGTTTGTCTTATCGAAGATCGCAGATCGAAAACGAACGGAACTGTTGCAGACACAATACGTGTGCATTGTGTACATGTCTATCAAAGGAGTTTCTATATTTCTTAATAAAGTACTTTAATTTTTGAAAAGGGACATTTTCTGGTAATTGTATTACGTTAATGTACATATCCGGATTTTTGGGCGGAATAATTTCAGTAGAATAGGGTGGAATCTCACTCTTTTAATATATTTGCCCTTTTCAAAAACCATTATTCAACAACTTCCTCGAATACCGCCCAATATATTCAACGCCTTTTTTCAGTTAAACCTTTGATTCTGTTTTGTAATAAAATAATTACCATACGTATATTTTACAAAACAGTGATCAGATCTGAAACAGAGATTATAATTCTTACCCCGACACTTAGCTGAAATTTGATAATTTGCCATTTTCTATCATTCAAGGTCAACGGTAAAAAAAAAAGGAACACTTTTTTCTCTTTTTTTTTTTTGCAGACAGACAAATTGTCGGCCAAAGCAATGTTTGCACGCAATGCTTTTGTTTTGTTTCTGCATAATACAGCATTTTGTAAGCGCAAGTTGCATCAGATAGCAGCCGAACTAATTTTTCTGTGGATTATCGTTATTTTCATCTAACAGTTCAGTTACGACGCAAAAGTGTGAAGTAGCACACTTTGGCCCCTCCGGTAGATATACAATGCCGAGTGAACAGGTATAGCAGGGCGTTTATTTCTAAAAACACCCTCTTTTCTTATTTTGTCATCAATGCTTGCATTGTTATTATAGCTTTTTAATTTCGGTCGGTGCAGATGGCATAGTTTCAACGAGGTTTTTTTTCGTATTATCAGCAATTTTGATAACATCTAATTGCTTGGAGGGGAAAAATTTAAAGAAAAAATATTGGAGAAAGAATGAATGAAGAAGATGATAGAGTGAATGAATGAAAGTTCCTAAACATTACTGTCAAATAGATAAAGGTAGATATAAATATAAAACGTTTACTTTCTTTTTAAATTATGGTAAAATGCAAATGAACTCAAAGAATTGAAAGGAAAGAAAACTAGCTTCGGGAATACGGGATGGAATCTTAATTACATTATATACTGACATCGCTCTGAATCGAATATCGATCACTCGCTACAATACGGTCGAGGTCCCCTTATACAGCCTATGAATATCTATTAGGATGGCAACAATTAACAGTTGATAAAAATAATTAATTCCCACTAATTACTTCTAACACCATTTCAGAGCTGACTTAATCTGCAAAGTGTCAATCCAGCGTTGAATAGATGGTATTTAATCCTGCCATCTGCCCTGTTCTTGTGGAGCGAACAATAAGGGCGGGAACAATGGCCCCTGGAATTTGGGCCCTGGCTTATTGGCTGTAATTCCCTAGATTCCAAGATACGACCTTGATGCAAGATCCAAACTCTTTGAGAACGTATCTTCCCCCAGACAGTTTCTGCACGAGTACTATTGTCTTTTTCGCTTATTGTCTCCCGAGTTTGACAGTGGAGACAGCGATTGTAACGGGTTTTCCTTCAGAAGATGACCGACCAGTCGTTTTATCTCTTACAAGACGTCCATCACGCTTCTATCGGCCCTCATCGATGCTGTCGCGAAATCTTTTTCCGAATGGACCATATTTAAGAACATTGCCGTTTGTGTGGTCCATGACCCGCCGGATTTTCGACGGTCATTTTTTTTTCAGAATACAAATTAATATGCAAATTCATCAATAGTCTATATCTGGAATACATCGACGGAAAAACTTGTACCGACGCATAGTTTCAAATTTGCCTGCTTGCCTTTATGCTACCATTCATCTTTCCATTAATTTGAAACATTTGAGATTATTTTTTTCCCCGCAGAAACGCTTGTAAACTGTGGTTCCGGGGGTTTTCATTAATACTTTAAATCAAATCTAAAAATAAACATTCCCTTCCCCCCAAAAATCGTTCCAATTAAAATAAAACCTTGGTTCATAATGACATACATGTAGAGATGGAACAGATGAAAAAGCCGTTCATGACGATGACTCTAATCGCTGCTTTATTTTTCTCCCCTGTGTGTTACGTAACGATCCCGACTTGATAAGTTAGCGGTAATTAGCCAAACGGAAAGAAGTTCCCCTCACCTGACTAGTTTTCATGGCACACTTTCAAATTTCGGTAAAATAGCTTGTCTTGGCTCAAACTTCACTCGATTTTCTCAGCAGATCAAAATCTCTTAATATTTAATGATCTTCTCGTCATATCGTATGTCATATCGCTTATATCAATCGTTTTTGAGCTGGAGAAGTTTATCTTTTAGGCACGAATACGAGGGGCTTAAAAAAGTATATAAAGCTTCGTAGATTAAGATAGCAGATGATTTTGGGGCGAAATAAGTGGTGCCGCAGAACTCGCAAGGTGTTTTCTGTATCATATTGCCTTCAATTTCACATAAAGCATAATATTTGGAATTACAGATATTTACCAGCCAGAATTTCAAAAAAAAAAGCATATTAGAAAAATTCTATGTAGCTGAAGCGTTGTTTACTTTGTTCGAAAAGTAAAGTTCTCAGTGGTAATGAAATAAATAATCTTTTGCAATTTCTCATAGCTGTCATGCTTATTAATTGTCATGTCCTACCTCTATAATTCATCATGACCTGTATACGTGTACGTACAGATTATCATGACATGGTCGTTGAAAGATAGTGGGCTTTTTGTTGATTTAAATGATAACCTCTTCGACTCAAAACTTTTCTCGAAACTAATTCCTCGGGAAGGTCATAAATAATGAGTACATCGCGTGTAATTGACCTCTTTTTCATAAAAACAAATTATTGACTCGGTGTCTAGGAAGAGCAAGATAAGATAAACGAGTCAATGTATTGCGTGTTTCAGACAATCAAGTGCGCCACCCACCGTCAGCAACTCACCTTATTCATCACTGAACGCACCCGTGTTCACGTTACTCTAAGCTCTATCGCGCGGGATAGTTAATATTACGATCTATATGTTAATGACGCTATTTTTTGGCAGATGAAATATGATACATAACTTTGTAGTGGAAGATAAGGTTACTTAATTTTTTTTTAAAGAAAAAAATGTTTTGGTACAACTGTTCAAGGTTAAGTTAATTACAAAGTAGATATAAATAACATTTTAACCAAGGCTGAACGAAGAGAATGACCGCTGGGTTATTGATAGGGGTTTACTTAATCCTTGATGTCTTGTTGGAAAAAAAATTAAAAAACAATATTTTACCGTTAAGTCTATTAAAAATGTAAGATTTTTAATAACTACCTTATTAGCTATAGTTGAATTATTATATTATTTATATAATTTCAGCATTGCAATGCACAGAGTTAAATGATTTAAATAAGATAATATTAATTTTATAAATAGAGGTATACAATCTACCAACCCATTTCCAAATAAGAGAAATATGTAGTCACACTATGAAATATTTGATTCAATTTGCTCTGAACATCGGGGGAATTTAAAAAGGAGAGATTCTAAATATTGAAAGCGAACCTTCTAAACTAATTTGCCTAAGAAAATCTTTAAAAACTATAACCAAATTAACTACCATTCTTTCTATTTCTTTTTTCCATTTTTTCAAATGATGTCATTTTTGTTTAAATCGAATTGAATTCAATTTAATTTAAATTGCCTACGCTAGTTAAATTTGCCTTCTTTTGTACCGGTAGTAAAAGAAATCCATATGTCAAAAACATCCAGATTTTTAGCTAATGAATTCATCTTTAAAAAAAATAATAACGATTCAAAAATTCAATAGATGAACAGTTCATAATCCTTTTTCAATTAAAAATACCACGTTTAAATCAAAACTGTCTAAAACCAGTTATGCTGCAAAATTTGGGAATTTAACGAAGTAATGCATTATACAATGTTAAAAATAAAAATAATCTGTTGAAAACGAGGAGAAAAATGACGGTTTGACGTCACGACAAACAATGAATCGGGAAGATTAATGCCGGATTGAATAACGCCGTTTTGTTAAGGATGAAATCGTTGTGTCATATGTGCATGATTTGTGGCTTCTGTGCAGCCCTTGACATTTACAAATAATTGTTTGGTCGATTTAGTTTCGATTTACGACGTTGTTTTGTTGCCATCCTATTTGTCTGTGATTTCTGCAAAGAATATTGTCTGTGATTCCTGCAAACAATATCAGTGGCGCTTTGTGCAATAATTCTTGATTTGGGTTTTTCCCCTCTGGTGTACACGGACATGATATTTATTCTTTAATAAATTCCATTTCGGCTAGTCAATTTCCGATCATAAGTACAAGAGGACAAGGCCTGCCCATACCCCCTGTGCGACATTAACCCTCGGGATTTATTATTGCTTACATTTAAAACTTAACCAATTTTATCACAAATCTGTAAATTAATATTTAAAAAATGTAAACTAAGAAAAAAAATTCCAAAGGTAGAATGGAGTTCAATATTGCAGGGTAGATTATGTCCACATGCGCGGATCTAGAGAGGACCCGGAGAATCTGGAACCCACCCACTCCGTCTCGAAAATTCAAATTTCTTAAACAATTTACATTTAACAAGTAAAAATAGCCTACCCAAAACAGACCTCGGACCCCCTGGCAAACATAGATATATAACTCGACCCCCCCCCCCCCCGGCAAAATCTTTTTCTAGATCTGCTCATGGCCCTTTGGTTGGAATTATTAAATGATCTCGGACCCCATCTTTACTAAAAGCCCAGCAGCCATGGATGAGTTAAAATTATTTTCTTAAGTTAAATGTAAAGTATCTACATGTATCTTGTGTAGACTATAGTGGGGTGATCATGGATACCTCATACATGTGATTTGCTTTTCCAAACAGCATTTTGAATATATATGTTTTTGTAACTTTATTATTTATTTTATTTTTATTCAAAAATATTTTCAGTTAATTAAAACATATTATTTTGTTTGTAATATGACGAGGTTGATCGTCTGGTTTATTGCTTATAATACTCTTTTATATATTAGTATTCTTTTTTAATTACTGTTCCTTTCAAATAGGCTGGATCATGAAAACTCTATACTTATGTTTGTTGGTGTGAATGAATGAGGTGGTGAGTTTATAAATGTAGGTACGAATGTGTTCATGTATATGTTAAACAACAAATTAACTTATAATTTATATATGACAAAAGTCAAGATTATTGTTTAATATCCAATTATCCCTTGTCTTGTATACAAAAAATATCAATAATATATTACTCTGTAAACTGGTAATACTATAGCCTATAGGTTATTTTATAACACCACTACACGTTGTATTTTGGGGAGGGTTTACATACATAGACTTTGCCTGTTACCCAATCCATTTGATTACTCAATAAAATATGTTTAAATTAAATGATACTAGTAATGTGAAAATTTGGTTGGCAAAAATGAGAGCGTGGCGCGGGTTGAAGAAAAAAATATTGCAAAAGTAATATTTTCATGTCGTTTATTTTTGTCACCTATTGTTAAGCTTTCAATATTTTAGTTTAATACTTTGTATCCTGAAAAAAAAATATGAATCAAAATTATGGAATAAAAAATCAAAATCAAGAATAAAAATTTCAAAAATCCCGGTTGAGGATAATATGATGGATTTCAATACTAATAAATATGGTCGGGATCAAAAGACAAAACTGTTGTATAGTCGATAAACTTACTCCATCGTCAACCAAAGGGAGAAAATCGCGACATGTGTCAACAATGGCGTTTCTCATCAAAAACGGAAGAATAAGTTTGAAAAGTTTTGTTGGTGGAGCTTGCATAGTTTTTGTGCCATGGATATCACACCTAGGATCTAGCTGGCAATATCTCTACACAGACTTTTGGTTATACCTGTTACTTTTATACATAATTTTGTACAATGGCGCCTTGGTACTCTGTAGTTTTATTACAACAGGTGGCATCCAGTCTGAATTCTACAAGGTATTTTGTATTTTGAATTCTGAAAACAAACAGTACATGAAAAACAAAACAACTTATAAGACAAGAACGTGTATAAGAGATGCAATTGATTTTCACCTCTCAAATACACACATAAACAGCTGTTTTACCATGTGACAACCATTTGATCTGTTGTCATGAACCTTTATATTCTCACACATAGTAAAGTTCTGCATTTTACTTTACATGCATATTTTGACAGGTGGCTGTTCGAGGGGGCTTCCTGGGACTGACTTTTGGACTTGGATGTCTCATCAGTTTCTCTCAAACCACTATGAACCATTTCGGTTGGTACTTGATGGGTCTCAGTTTCTTCCATTTCTCTGAGTATCTCACCACAGCAGCTACCAACCCCTCCTCCCTAACTCTTGACTCCTACCTGTTGGACCACAGCAGGGAGTACAAGATGGCAGCAGTGGCCAGCTGGCTAGAGTTCTTTTTAGAGTGGTATATAGCACCAGGTATTGGTCTTCTGATTACAGTACTGTATGCATTTCACACACACTAAAGTCATAATAATACATGTACATTTGAACTTCAATATCTCAAACACTGATATCTCAAATAGAATGGATATGACGAAGTGATTTGTAAGTCCCAACCACTTATTTTTTTAAAGGGGCATGGTCACGATTTTGGTCAAATTCTATTTTTCTGTTTTTATTATTTAGAATGCTTAAGGAATGCATTTCCAATGACCAAATGAAATTGGAGAGTCAGTAGTGAAGTTTTAAGCAAGATACAGGGCTCACAATTCTTTGTAATGTAAACAAGACTCGTGCCCTGTGTTTGTTTACATAAGTTCAATATACAAGTAAAAAGTCTTTTTCAAGCTGATTTTTCATATTCTTACTCAATTTAAGCATATATAAACTGATCCTAATGTTTACAACATTCATTTTCGGTCTTAAACTGGAGTTTTCACTTCAACGTTCAAAATGTAAACAAAAGCTTTGTTTACATAGCAAACAATTGTAAGCTCTGTAACTCGCTTATAACTCAACGAATGACGCTCAAATTTTGGTTGCCTATTAAAAATGTCTTACTGAAGCATTGTAAACGTTAAAATCAGAAAAAAAAATTTTGACCAAAATCGTGACCATGCCCCTTTAACTATTTTACCCTCGATATCTCGAATACTTTTTTTTTTAGACAGTCCCATATATAATATTACATGCATTATTTGCAAATTTCAGAAAGAATGTATAATTTCGCAAGAGTAGCTTAATAATTTTCATACGACTTATTTTTATGAAATGTAAACCAAAATTGGCTACAAACTACAAATTGATTTTCTTCAATAGCTACCAAATGTAAAATATTAAAAATAATGCCTTTTCATTCATATATTATATGATGTTGATAATCTAGTTCTTAAAGGACATATCGCATATATTTTACCAGTATAATTTTTACACCACATTGATAATTTCAATATCATTTTTTCATGATCAGAATACTGTCTTTATTTATTAACTGTGAATTATTTTGTTTTTCAGGTTTAAAGCAGTACTTTTATATATCTGTCTGTGGTGTGTTACTAGTCCTGTTTGGAGAATCTCTGAGGAAAGCTAGTATGATAACAGCCTCTACGAACTTTAATCATTATGTACAGTACGTAAAACGGCCCGGCCATCAGCTGGTCACCAGGGGAGTGTACTCTTGGTGCCGACATCCGTCCTACGTCGGCTGGTTTTACTGGAGCGTTGGAACACAGGTATTTAGTGCTCTTGGTTGGTTGGAAGATTTAAACGACAGTTTACTCATAATATGTAAGGCTGCACACATCTTTCAAAAATAAAAGCAAGATTAAATCATGTTAGAGATTAGACATGCAATAAACTGTAGTTTTATCAGTATTATGCTATTCGTGCTGTTTTGAAGCTGGCATAAAAAAGTTTGACTACAGCTTCTTTAGATAAACATTTTAATTTTTACATTTGTCATTTTACTATCTCAGCTAGAGTTTACGAAAACTTGCTGATTTAAAGTGTCAGTGTAGTGTGTTGTAGAATACTTATATAAATTAAACATATTTTTTTTGGTAAAAATAAATCATTCTTGTAACTTAGAATAGTATTTTGCTTTTCTATCTTTAAATGCATCTTCCCAAGTCAACGGTTTCTGGCCCCGGGGCCATAAAACTTAGATGAGCTCACTTTTGATCTCAGTCTCACTTTGCTGCTATATATTCCTTTTGTAAAAGTGAGACAGAGATCAAAAGTGAGATCGTCTAAGTTTTATGGCCCGGGGCCTGATCTGGACCTCTCCTTGAGCCCTAGGCTTGAGAAGATGCTTTAAATATAGATTAGACATTTTGATATTAACAACGTCGACATACATGTAGTGTGCTCTTATCAGCATATCAGATTATGGAATGATAAAAAAAAAAAAAACTGACAAAGAAAAATAGAAGATAATTTGCAGAGTTAGTGCATTAAATTTGGATATGAAAATTGCAACAGAGATCATATTCCCTCAGAGAAATAATCAAGAATTATGAAAGTATTAATATTAAATGACATGATGTTATTTATGAATGAACCTTTATCATATAAATGAAAGATTGAAAAAAAAATTGATTTTCTTTTTCAGTTGATATTATGCAATCCCTTTTGCCTAATAGCCTACACAATTGTGTCGTGGAGATTTTTCCGGGAGAGGATTTACGAAGAAGAAATCTATCTTTTGAACTTTTTTGGTGAGGATTATTTAGACTACCAGAAATCCGTTGGTACTGGATTACCGTTCATCGCAGGATACACAGGTTACTCAGCACTTTAGGATTTACTCGTCTCCTAACCATTTAGCAGTTAAATCCAATTGTTCTGAACACTCCAGACTTTCTAGTGGATTATTAATAAAATATATTCCTTAAAATGAAGTGTTGACATGAAATGCACTGAAAATGTCAGGGTTAAATTTATATTTACATGAATTGTTTTCAAATTTTCAGCACCCTTGGTGCATTTTCAGGCATGACATTTATATTTTTATCAATAAATACAAAACCAGAGTTTTATATATAAAAAGGATACTCAGATTGTCAATCCATGTTTTATCCCAGCTTATTTTGACATTTCAATTGAATTGTGTATTAATACCAATCATGAAGAAAAACACATGGTCATCTGCTAACTTTTACCAATTTATTTATTGTGCAGAAGAGTCACCAACAAACTGGTTAACTTCTACAAGAAAATTAAAGTTGTTATGAAAAATACACTTAAATTGAAAAAAACTTATAAGTTACTGTAACTTTTATTATTGAGTGTTTTCTTTTGTTCATATTAAGATGTCTGATGATATAACATGGGGCCACTTGTTTGTGTACCATACTCTTGAACAGTTAGTCTGCTGCCTGCATTTGTCTTTCTTTTTGGGGATTATAAATAATGCATGTATGATGAATTAGAAAAAAGGCATTGATACATTTATTTTAATAGATTTGAATTTTATTTGAACATTTTAATAAAGCGTTTTTAAATGCTCAAACATGCAGATGTTATTTTGTTGTAATACTTAAATGGTTGGCTTGAGGATGCTGTACATGAAATAATTCCATCTAGCATCATTGGAAACCCACAGCCTTTCTCACTTCTCCTACCTAATGCCATATATCCTTGTTTTATTGTACCCGGTAAATTAGCTCATCTGAGCAGAATTAAAGCTTCGGTGAGCTTTTCTGATCACTTTTGTCCAGCATCCATCTGCCTGTAAGCATTTTACATTTTTAACTTCTCCAGAACTACAAGACCGATTTCAACCAAACTTGGCACAAACGCTATTTGGGGAAGAGCTTTCAAGATTGTTCAAATGTAGTGCTAAGCTGCCTTCAAATGGGAGATAATTAGGAAAGGCAGAAAATAGGGTAAGGCATTTTAAAAATCTTTTTAACAAGAACCAAATAGCATGTGCTATCAAAACTTAAATATAAGCTTCCTGATAGTAGATTAAAGTGTGTTCAATCTCCTATTTCATTATGTGGTATATTACTCATCTTTCCTAAAATAAAAAAGTAATATATATTTTCTGAATATGGATTGTACTTGCCACAGTACACATTCATGTATTAAGTGATTGTACATGTATATGCACTTTGGTGAGTTAAAACTTTTGAAAATTGTATTTTACCTACCGGGTAAGAAAAGATTCAACACTAATTCTTGTAGCAATTCTCTCAAGCATTCAATAAAGTTGACAAAAATGAAATACTATAAATCAGAGTATATATACCAGTTTATTGTTAAATCAACTGTTAACAAATATATTTAATAAGAGGACCAGCCCCTTGAAGTGATCTTAAAACAGATAAATTGTAAGGAAGGAATTAAAATACATGTATACAAACAGAACATTAAAAAGATCAAACTACAAGAAATGAACATCTAAGCACCGAGTTAAAATTATATGTACAAATTAGCCACATACAAGTTGAATAAATGTGAAGTAAAAAAAGAGTGTTTTAAAACAATTTCTGGACTGATAAAATACAAAGAAAAGGTAAACAATAAATGTAATTATCACAGATTGAAATTATCACTGAATGAAACAGAAGTATTATAACAATTAATTCTGTAAATCATAATTAACAGAAATAGAAAATGTAAGAAGATAACATTCTATGTAAGCAACATATAAATATATACTTGAATACATGTACTAAACTTGTACATGAAGTTCATATAGAAAAGGTATCACAAATTTTAAAATGATTGAATTTATGATATATCTAAACAAACAACAAATAAAAAACTTATCTTGGTTTATAACATTTCATATCATGTTGTCATGATAATTAAATCATCAAAATTTGGATTCCTTCAAATTACTTTATAAAAATACTGTACAGTAACAACTTTCTTTGAAAAAAAAACCCTCACAACATTTCACTTTAATCAATCTTGATTGTTACTTAAATTTGAAAAACATAGAAATCCAAATATACATGTACAGTCATTTAATGAAATAAACCAAATCTAATAGGTCTGGAATTAAATTTTTAAATATTGCTGCTGGGTCACTAACTATAATCAAGTGTTAGTTGATTCCTTTTTTCACATCATCTGAGGAACCGCCTGACGATCCTTGGTCTGAGCGCAGTGAGGCTCGCGAGCCAAACGAGTCCTTGGCCCCCATTTTATTGAGTTTCTCCAGGGTACTAAGGGAAGGGAGGGCTGGGATAGGGGTATGGTCATCTTTGGAGTTCATCACTTGTAATCCTGCAGGGTTATAATATTTGTTTATATATTATTAGAAATAATTAAAAACTAGGGTTTAATTAAAAAATACATGGATAACTTGCGAATATCATACTGTGGTTGCATAAATTATTGTGGGCATAAATTTTTTGTGAATTTGGTGAAACCCACAGTTTTGAAAATATGTAAATTTGTGGATACCGTAATTATTCTACCAATGCGTATTTATTCATATGATTTCATAGACTGGCTCAACAATGAAATCCACAAGAATTGATGCTCATCAAATTGTGATAAAACCACAGTATTCACATCTTTGATGTGATGACAATGGCATATTCAGTAAAACTTGCTCATAAGAAAGTCATAGGCATACAAATTGTCAGTTCCTCAGAATTGAGATTCTTTACATCAATGGGAAAAAGATATAACTTCCTTATATTAAACTGAGATTCCTTATATCCAAGCAAGATTCCTTATATAAGCAGGTTTTACTGGTAAACAAGAATAGAATTCCTGGGTCCCCCGCCGTTCAAGCAGTATACTAGTATACTGTACTGTGGAATCATTAAATTTCGTGGGGGCCAATTTTCGCGGATTGCTTAAATTTTACAGGTTCGTGGGGACGCGTCCAAGGCTGATTTAAGAACTTAACCAAGGTATTAGTGGTATAAACATTTGGTATAAATTTCATGTAAATCCATCAAAATTTGTAGGCATGAGAGCGCTTACAAGGTCAATTTTTGGATAAAACGGAGTCATTATTGTGGTCAAAGTCCCATACCTCCAGCAAAAAGTATCGACCAATGCTAATTTTCGAACTTGACCAAGGTAATAGGTGTATAAACATTTGGTATAAATTTAATGAAAATCCGTCAAAATTTGTAGGCATGAGAGCGCTTACAAGGTCAATTTTTGGATAAAACGGAGTCATTATTGTGGTCAGAGTCCCATAACTCCAACAAAAAGTATCGACCAATGCTGATTTTCGAACTTGACCAAGGTAATAGGTGTATAAACATTTGGTATAAATGTAATGAAAATCTGTCAAAATTTGTAGGCATGAGAGCGCTTACAAAAAAGTGTGACGGACGGACGCACGGACACACGGACCCACGGACACACGGACCCACGGACACACGGACCCACGGACGGACGCCCGGCATTTCTATGTCCCCGCTCCGCGTTGCGGCGGGGGACAATAAATATATAATATAAAATAAAATTACACCTCGATAACTAAATCAATTTATTGAATCTCATGCAAAGAAGCCAATAAATGACAAGTTGTATAACATACCCCAACATTTTTCAGCGGAATGCGTTTTCTATAATACATTGTACTGGTATTAACTATTTTTGCACCCTAGATTTGCTGCTAGCTTATATTTATTTCTATTTTGCTGCTAGTTTTTTTTTTTTTACCTTGGTCAGCCATATCCCACACTTCCCGGTCTGCAGCATTATCCATCATATACTCCAGAACCCGGTCCAACTTCAGTCGCCGAGCAACAACGCTGTAATACACCAACATTCAGAAGTTTTGTCATAACATGCAGTCTCTATAAACATTTATACCTATGAATAGATGACTGTTTTTTTTATAACAGAGTACATCAGGTGCTTTTTTCATCAATGTTGATTTTCTGTTCATAAAATGAACATAGCTAGCACCGGGCTAGCTGTGACTTACAACTGCATGTGTGATTATTTACAAATACTGTACACTGCACAAGGGAATATTTTTAAAATCTCTAGTAACTGACCGTAGATCTTTGGGCTCCAGCATGAAGAAGATGATTTTAGCCACCACCTTCTGTAACATTGGATCCTTGGTCCTGGCAAACATTCCGAGGGACTCTTTCAGCATAGTGTGATCCATTAGTAGTTCACAAGTCTGGAAAAGGACAACAGATCAAACATGCATTTTGGGATGAATATATTTTCATTATCTATTTAGATTCAATCAAATACCGGCAATGAAAATTTGTTCTCGGTGAATGATGATGAAATCACAGTTTATTTGCTACAGAGAAATGAAAATGGATTAGTATTGTTTATTGGGATTTTTTTAGCCACATGTTATTTTTTAGCCCTTGCAAACAGTTTCACCTTGTCTTGAATTCACTTAGACACAATTTATAATAGATACTCTTTCTAATTAACACAGAAATTGTTTTGAATTCACCCAGTCTATAATTTGTCTACTAACATCGAGGGTAAAATAAAACAGGGTGAATATTTCCCTGTATACAGTATTTAGGTAGGGTAAAGGGTGACATACTGGTCTATTTTCTGCATAGTACAGGAGTATCTTTCCAGCCAGGAGGTACAGCTTCTCATCCATGGTGTTCATAGGAAGCTCCAGAAGAATCTCCAGCAGATTTTCCTGTAACATATTACCAGTACATAAAAATGAATATATTTACATCCAATAAGTATATTTTCTCCTTTGCTTCTAAAGAAATCCAATCCTGTTCATGTAGCCACAGTTAAATGCTCTCTTTGGTGGTTCATACAGGATATGAAGGTCCAATCCTATTATGTATTTATTTGCATAATAAAATATTTGTTAAATAAATATGAAGGTAGCGATCTTTTCAGGAAATTTTTATCCAGCCCGTTAACACAGGTTTTGTATTGTTTTTTACAATGCTTGCTACCTGTCCCAAAGAAAGCATTTTTGTGCCCAAATATTTCCATTTACTATTTTCTCTCCATTTTCTTTAGAATATGATTGTTTTTGTACGGCTCAATACAAAATTGATTTTAGATCTTGCAGGTCAAAATCGGAAGAGAGAGAGTGAACGAGTGACCAATTTGTCCACATACAATGTGATCATCATTTTTTTCACTCTGTGTATTATTACGCAATTAATGTTGCATAACAGCTATCCCCCATTTGTTTCAGAGAAATCAAAAAATGTGTTTTGAATTTGCCCCCGTCAATGTAGGTGTAGAACAGCTAGAGGTGAAAATTTCCTTGTATGTATATAATACATGCAAAAGTTTCTTCAGAACTTTTTAAACCCCCTTTAAACATTATAAATTAAATTATGTTATAATATATAAATAGTGCCCGTTTGAGAGGGTAACAGTTGAAATTGACACCCCGAGAAAACCATTGTCAACCGACATGTAGCGGAGGTTGACAATGGTTTTCAAGATGTGTCAATTTCAACTATTACCCTCCCAAACAGGCACTATTTATGTTATTATACTGAATGTCTTAATTTTAAAGAAAATTTTTTTGAAGTGAATTCCTCGGCGAACCATAGGCGCATAATTTATGCGTGTGTAACAATTCATTGTGTTACCTGTTGCCAAGTGTGTTCAACTATTGCTAACGCTGAGGGTAATAGAACGGATTATAAACTGTGTCTACACCAATCAGAACATATATTGTATCAGTATTAGGAGTGTATGTGCAATTTTTATTCAAGTAGTAGCAATATTAATTTTGTTTACATTGTTAAATAATGAATTACTGCAGTTTGAGGTTTACAACACATGGATTATTTCCTGAATCAAAACTTTCACTACAAAGGATGAACCTCACATTCCTAATATTATTGTTGTATTTTAAATACATAGAAGGATTTGCTATTTCTTTTATGAAATGTACAGATTGATTATTACTACATGTATAAGTTACACACTTTAAATGAATTATAGGAATATTGACGCACCTGAGCACAGATCATGTCGGAGCTTTCTATAGCAAGTAGTTCTAGGGTCTGGAGGGCATATCTCTGGGTCTCAACATCATTGCTTCTACACAGATGAATCAATGCCTGGGCTGTATAGAAAATTGATGAATATTTATGTGTCATATATCAAAAGCATGTGTATGTATTAATGAAAATTTTGGCACATGGGTTAAACCATAAATTTACACAATAAATTATTCAAGAAAAAAGTATTTGTTTCCATATTTACTCCTGAACGTAAAATTTCATGGAGAAAATTATCTACATTACAATGTTTTGCACTGTAATGTGAAAATTTCCATGCTGGATCATTATTTTCACTCGAAAGGAAGTTGTAGAAGCAAGTAAAGAATCTTAAAACTTTTTCCTATACCAGGTAAATTTACACGACCTGTATACACATGTAGCTCCATACTCCTGGTAGTAAGATAAACTAAAAGTGAACAATTTCTTCATTTATCTGACCTGGAATATTTCTGGAGGTAATCTGGATCCTGATATCTCGGTTGAATGCTAGATCCAGGAATATGCTGGCTACAGTTCTCTGACAAGTGATTGTACCTTGATAGGCAGCATGAGCCAGGTCATCCAAGCTAGTGGAAAACAGAGCAAGTTAGAAGTCTTTCTTAAGTGTATTAATTATTTCATATACAAATGATAATTCTGTTTTCTGAGTGATACTGGTACATGCATGTATTCATTTCTCTATAGTGTGTGAATTGATAAATCAAAAATAAGTGAGCATTATATTGTACCGGTGGTTGCAAATTAATTGCTCTCTCCTCTCTCTCTCTCTCTCTCTCTCTCTCTCTCTCTCATATTTTAACCTTTATGTTAACATTTTATTTTATTTACATTGTTTTTAATAGTATACAACATTCATTGCAATCCAATTCCACAAGCTAATTCATATAAGCCTATATCTTTATAGTGTAAAAATCATAAAGGAGAGGATGGAAGGACTACTTAAATTTCTACTAGTTGAGTTTTTACCCATGATCCATAACCACAGCACTCTTGTGTTCATCAGATTCCGATACAATTCCATATATGGCATTGGCAGCTTCCTGCATGATGCGTGAATTCTCTGAGTGCAGGAGAGCTGTCAAAGCTTTCACACCTCCCACCTCTACGAAATTGTCCTTAAAGAAAGATGATAGCCCATATAAAGAGAACCAACGTAAATTGAAAAACAAATTGATATTTAAGCAAATATCCAATTATAAAGCTGTTTTAAAATGATGTCAATAACATGATTTTACCCAGCACTCCTTCTAATTATCATATATATGTAATGATTTACATGAGGAGAAAGTTTGACATTTGTCGATAAATTCCAAGAATGAAAAACATGAACCGTTAATTGTCATGAAATCATGCAATCTAACCTAAAAAATAATAATCCCTCAAATTACTTGATAATTACAGTATAACGTACAATAAAGACATCCTGGAACATGTTGACATTTCCGCATTAATTCTAAGAATGACATCATGACCCTCTAATTAGCACCATCTTAGAACAATTTTGGTGCAACTTTTTTTGTTAGGACCTTTTCTAGTCATTGCATTTGTGTTTATGGACAACTCTGTCACAGCAAGCAATCAGCAATGTGGGGATTCGATTGTGATAGGGAGCAGCTGTCAAAGGATGACTGCACTTAACGAGGCGGGGTCTAATTTGTTCTGCCCTAGATTTTTTAATAAAATTTTTTACATGAATTTCTACTGATATAATTATTATTTTAAGATTAAAAAAATCAGACATTTACCACATCATTTGTTTAGTGGGTCATCTCAAAGTTTGTTAATTTTTAACATAGGACCCTATGGGATTTTGCATGAAATCAATTTTGCACATTTTTTACATTTTTTAAAAAACTTCTGCCCTTGGGATTTTTTATTCTGTTCCATATATGAAACTTATTGCTAAAAGGCATCAAATGATCCAATAAAAAAAAAACCTTTTTCCTCCTGGTTTGTTTAAGGGCTGGGTCTCATGAATTTTTTTTTGTATGCCCAATTAACCAGATTTGTCAGATAATGGCTATTTTTTTTATTTGACAAATTAAGACGGAAATGGTTATCTTTATAGTATTATTAAAACATTCAGACATATTTAAGAAATGAAAATATATATAACATCACATATTAAGGGTCATAAATATAAAATAGGTGGTTACTGTCTTGAAATACATGTATTACGCTATATTAAGGCGGGGTAAGAAAACGTGACAAAGGGCTTAAGCTTGCTGAACCATCTTCACGTTTTTTGACTTGAGCCCAAATATAGCTTATACTTCAACAATTTTATGCCTCAAACAAGATATTTTCAACAAATTTTGCTGAATATCTGCAGTTTTAAACCATAACGCCATGGCATCAAATAAGCAAAACAATGACGTCACGACGCAAATGCACGAAAGCTGGTGTACTCGAACTGTACTCAGCCTCGATAAGGAGATTTAAAAAATGCGACAAAATAAATGTTAAAAATGGATATATTTTTTTTAATTGTAGGAATTGCCAATGTCTTAACTGCAACTA
This sequence comes from Magallana ariakensis, assembly GCA_020458035.1. Lineage (NCBI taxonomy): Eukaryota > Metazoa > Mollusca > Bivalvia > Ostreida > Ostreidae > Magallana > Magallana ariakensis. The sequence continues at coordinate 55,024,019 of CM035814.1, read as the reverse complement.
AATGTAATTACATTAATATCAAGTTCATATTTACAAAGAACAAAGTTGTTTTCATAGGCAGGGGTCATTACATTTTTTTGAATCTCCACAGGAAAATGAGGAAACCCACTTTTTTACAGACTTACCTGTAATACATAGTCAGCACATGTTTGTCTATTGTTCTCTTTTTAATGGTAGTTGTATATTTATATGTATTTACATTCTACTGTGTTTTTCCATTAAATTCTGTGATCTTTAAATGCCTCTAATTGCAATCACTGGGTACTCAAAGGTTAAAATGACGAGTTTTATCATGACGTCACAAACGTTGAATGCTGTAAACTGCAATGTCACAAGCGAAAATCCAAGTTCACGCTTGTGGCTGTTACTGTGGCTCTTCCATTAATATTAACTTACTCTTAGGATAAAATAGGAGTTTTAAGGTATAAATCACATTTGCAGACAAGGCAAGAAGTTAAAAAAATGTAAATATAAGCATTAAATCATGATTTTTTGAAGTATACACTCTCATAACTGCAGCGATGTGTGCATACAAATTTTCATAACGCGCTAACGCATGTTACTCAATTTGTATGCACACACCGCTGCAGTTATGAGAGTGTATACTTCAAAAAATCATGATTCAATGCTATAATATACACTTATGTTAAAATGAGATCAATAAACAAACATGCTCTCATGGTAAAACAGACAGAAAAACATTTCTTCTTGTGCTGGCATTCTCTGTTGTAAATGGTTTACTTTGACCTGTTGAATATTTATAATTCGCCAAGTGATTGCTAACCTCAGGTAACTTTGTGAATACAAGACTCAGTCAAGTGACTTGTTAGGTAGCATGCATACTGTTAGTGGATTCTTCATTTCTCTGAGATATCTTAAGGAATTATCGGTTCTGTGCGTTACTGGTTAACTCTTTGTTACCTTTTACAATTCTTTTCGAACACGTAAATTGTTGATATATATATATATATATCAGGTACTGGTTTACGATCATCAATGGCTACTTATACTGGCCAATAGTATATGTTGTATATTTTGTTTTGAAACCTTGAGTCATTTAAAGGCAACAAGCAGAGAGAGAGAGAGAGAGAGAGAGAGAGAGAGAAAGAGAGAGAGTTCAATTATAATTATAGTACATGTACCTCTATTCTATTTTTTGGACACTCATTACAATATATAGATCAACCCTCCATGCATATTTATGACTTTTATCTTCAATCAAGGGCAGACAAGTCTAAATTCAAGATATTTGCAGAGCAGTGAGGATAAGAAAACAACGCATTATTTTATTTAAAGATCGAGGAAATAAGCACCGCCTTAGAATTTACCTGGTCTGATCACACCTGTCAATCAAGTGAACTCAGGCATTGGATTGGGTGTAAGAAAGTAAATGAAAATGATTGATAGTCGGTTGGCGTACATATGTATACTGCGGCTGACGCTCGAGCAATTAATTTTTGTCCAATTATGTTTACCACATATGCTAGCGTGAATTCTACGTAAATGACAACTAATCAAAATAAAGTGAAAAAGATATGAAATAAATATCGATATAGGCTAGACTTGAGCAAACATTGATAAACAGACTATAAACAGCTATACTCTGTCCCAAGTTTTTGCTTCCACCACTTTTCATTTCATATTTCGATAATAATAATTACCTTTGTGCTCAAACTATGTTCATCCACTAATTTGAAAAATGTCCAGATTATCTGCATTGCATCAGCCATAATTAAGCCTGGATGATATCGTTGAAAAATTGCGCGAGGTGTCCCGAGTACTTCCGAATGGAGAAAAGATGTAAACATTTCCCATTATAAATCTCCGTAAGAAATTTGTTTTTGTTCCTGTGAACTTTTATGAGTGAAATATGATAATTTGTCAATGAAAATATCCTGGATATTTTCCATTTCATCAATTTCAACTGTACTTCTTTCAAAGGTATGTGTATTTTTATTAAAAATTATCAAAAAGTGATGGAAGCAATAACTTGGGACAGACTATAATTTCTTTGAGTCAATTTAATTTCCTTATTACATGTACTTTGTCAAAATTTACTGTGTTTTTCAGAAATCTTAAGCTCTTTACAATTATCAAATAAATTAAGGTCATCATGCAAATATCCATGTTTGGCATCATTAAGAAGTATTTAAGAGACAGCTGCTTATTAAACATACAGACTTGAGCAAGTCTAGGCCTAGAACCTGTGAAAAACTATAAATCAAGCTGTTGTGTAACTGTACCTGGATTGAGGGAATGGTGATGAGTTCATCCAGTGCTTCCACAGCATGTTCCTGAGTGTTCTCATCCGTACTCATAGCTAAAGCCAGAAGAACCTCCAAGCTAATGGAAAATAAACCAGAAGAGAAGACTTTACTTATGAGCAGATATACCTAGTGGTCGGAAAGCAATTTATGTTATTGAAATTATCGCAATATCAGCAATTTAGTCTTCATACATGGGTATTGACAGATTTCTGGGTAGCTGCAAATTAAAATACAGCATTTAAATTTTCTACCTGGTATCTGCATGTTACTTTTATCTTTCAAGTCAACAACTGTCATACTAACCCGCCTTCTGCAACAATTCTGAATTTGTTGTCATCTCCTGATGCTGCCATTGCCGCCAGTTCATAGGCTGCTGTTCTCTTATCTTTCAGTCTGAAAAATTAAAATAATTTTATTTTTATCAATAATTTTCACTGACTTTTATGTTCTGAATATGGCAGTTCATATATTTTAAAGCAAGAATCACTGACCTTCCATTACGAGCTGCTCTCATCACCATTTCAATATCCCTCTCCTGAACCAGAAATTTTTCAATGTAATCTCCAATCTGCAATAAATACAAATCAAAGTACTATACTGATTGACTGTCTTAAACCTTAACAATCGTATGTAAGAATCACAATTTTCTGACAGTCACATGCTACACATTTTACCTCTAATCTGAAGCTGAAGAACAGGGCTCCAACAACAATGGCTGACAGAAGCAAAAGCAGAGACTGCATGGCAAAAAATATCGCAGTGAAGACATTTTTGTGAGAGCATTCAGCTACAAACTCCCAGTCTTTACAGCCATGGTTCTACAAAAATAATTCATTTTTTTAAATTCTTTTCTCATACACAAATTTAGTAACATGGTAATTTTAAGTGGGTTCAAAATCTTTTGATATTTATTTCTATACTATACCTTTGCAAGCAAATATTAAAGTCAGATTTCGGTTCACTCTACTTCTAGATGGGAATGAAATTCCTTGGCTTGCAAAGATGTTATTAAGAAAAAGGTTTCTGACCCTCATTAAGTTCTGACAATAATTCTGAACTACATAATCGTACCTGGCAAAATCAGATTTTCAGTACGTTGTTGAAAAGCAAGTTGTACAAAACCAAGCAAAACTTAAAAACCAAACACTGATTTGTAGGATGTTCCATAAAAGCACATTTTTATGTTTTCCAATAAAAATGGCAAAAAGTACCATTTCTCTTCTTTTTAACTTTAAATAGCATGGTCCACATTGAATGTCAACTAACATTCAATTAATATAATTATATATAAATTTTATACAAATTGTTGCTGCATGTGCATATAATACTTGCAAACATGATGTGGTTGATCAATGAGACCATTGCCTTTAAGTTAATAATTCTGACAGTGATGAATCTAGTAGTTTTTTCAAAGCTTAAAGTTAATTAAGATATCTGATTCTCCATTCTTTCAACACTCAGTTTAATTTAAATCAATGAGATTATCAAATGTAAATACATATTATGAATGTGATGGTCCTTTCAAAGCAAACATTGGCCACAATTTTTTCAGAGGAAGGGGAAATGGGAAATGAGGAGGTAAAAATGAGATGCTGTAAATTATGATTTCTATATTATTAGAATTAATGTTTACTTTATGTATACATACATGTATTATCTCTACGGACTTGAATTAAGTTTATTGTGATTAAAAATTAACAAATTTCAGATTATTTCAATCAGCAATTCTTCAAAAAATATATATGTATCACAAATAAATGTACACATGTAACTATACAACCTCTCCAAAATAGGGTAAAATTTTACAAAATTTAATGTACAATTCATAAAATACATGAAAATAAAGATACTACCACACTCAAATTTCATAGATTATCATGCAAAGTGTTACTTACTACAACTGTCATCCACGAAACGGCAGACATGTAGATTGCAGCACCCAGGGTTCCAAGGGCAGCCACAAAGTAAGCAATGCAGAAAATAAACCTCCTAAAATTAACAGTCAAAAATGGGTTAGGAGAAAGCAATTAATTATTAGTTTCTTAGTTTAGACTGCATCAGTCAAGTGCTACCATGAAGATAAAAAAAAATCACCATTTGAGAGGGGCAAAACTCACTTTTTCAAATTAAAATAGAGTCTTTAATTTCCCATTTGGAAATCTTTCATTTAAATCCAAAACAAAATACCCAGTATGTGTCGTTTACACTTTTACAACCATTTTACCCTGGGCTTAGCCGTATACTCACAAGTGGGTGTTATTTCCTACATATCCTCCAACTCTTGTGTATTGAGGACAGAACAAGACAGCGAAAATAAACACAGGGAAAGTCCACAGGAAGGAGTAGTAGTAGTTGGTCATCAATGTCAGACAGGTGGTCAGGAAGTGCATGTACAACAATCCCTAAATAAATTCATTGGCAGTTTTTAATAAAATTTTTATTATTCTGCTTCCAAAAAAATTAAAAAGTTGCATTTTGAGGAGGCTGGGTTCTAGGAATTGACCTACATTGAAGTCTTTCAGGAATTTCTCCCTCGTGGTGAATGCTTTTATTTCTTTGTACAGTGGTGCCTTGACATCTGTTGTTTCATTTGCATTCAGATCTAGGTTAACAGTGGAAGATCCTGCTATGGACTGCAAGTCTGACACCGACTGCATAACACAATTAATATTATAATAAGTTAATTACATGTAACATATATTTTAGTGTCATTAAGAATATCAAGGTAGGTGGAAATTAGTCATAATTTTAGCTTTATATATGTGTCCTGAAACCCATAATAGTATGTATACCATAAAACTGTTGGCTGCATACAGGTCTGTATAGCTCTATGGGAATTATTTTATACTCTGTCCCAAGATATCCTCGATTCACATTTTGCTAAATTACTCGTTATTTACAAATACCTCAGGGTTCAAACGAAGTTCATTCAAAAATATGAAATTTTTTAAAGATTTCTCAGTTGAAACGCCCCTTTAGCTTATCAGGTTTCAATACACGGCTAAAGAATGTGATGTCTACTGGGATTTTGTATTGCAGCATGCAAGCCCGGATGATAACGTTGAAAAATTGCGTGAGGTATTCTGAGTGACTTCCGAATGGAGAAAAGATGTAAACTTTCCCCATTATAAATCTCCGTAAGAAATCTGTTTTTGTTCCTCAGACCTGTGAATTTTTTCGAGTGAAATATGATAACGTGTCATTGAAGATATCTTGGAAAATTCCCCTTTCATCGATTTAATTTGCACTTCTTTCACAGGTATGTACATTTTTATTAAAATTTAAAATCGTCCAATTGTGCTGCATAAATATCTTGGGACAAACTATAGACATGGCATAGAGCTACATACAGTCCCTCTCTTTCAAAAAACTTACAATTAATGGTGCACAAAAAAATGAACTAGTTTTGGACTATGAGCTTCGAACATATCTCAAATTATTCTATGATATCATTATTTTATACATTCATGATAAATCAATTGTATTGTTATTTTTGAAAAAAAATATACATGATCAATAAGTTGAATAAAAAATAATAAAATTAAAAAAAACCACCGAAATAAAAATTAAAGAAATGATTCATACATTAACTTTCTTAGAAATGGAAATCATCTTGATGACTGAGTTATCAATGATTTCATAATCCCTTATGGTAAAAGCATCCCTAAGGAACTGTCCCTTGTACCGGAGTCGGAACTGATGATCCGGATAGCCAATCTCGAACAGCTTATGCAGCATGCGCGCTCGGATTCGAGCAATTTTGTCATTCTGGTTGACAACAACAACAAAGGTTCGGTGCTACAAATGAATATGTGTTGGGTATGATTTGAGAAAAAATCCATTTCTTTTCAATAAACTAGTGACTACATTGATCACAGGCACCTGAATTTTTATCAATCAGTTGATCAATAATTAAGGTGCCTGTGATATGATAAGCTACTTCTTAAATTAACCCTGAGTGAGTTTCTCAGTCATAAAATACGAAAAAAAGAAAGAGGTAGCGTATAGTGCCCTTTCTCAATAATTTTACAAAATACAGTCATATTTTATGACAGTTTAAACATTTTAAAAAATGATATCAAACGAATAGATATTTGATTGAAATAAAGTTCCTGTACCTTCTGAAAATGTTATCATAAAAAAGAATCATTCTTACCGGAAAGGCTTTACTTTCAACATAGATAATCATGTTTTAGAGAGAACCACTTTCACATTTGTTTACATTGGAGATTCTAAAATGGCGTCGATAGAGTTTTGATAAGTCGTACATTAATTTGCAAATTACATATACATTTGTAAATACCGTGAGATTACCTTTTTTAATCCTTAAGAAACTCTATTCCAGATTTTTTGTTTCTGGTCGAGTGATTTGAAATTTTGCTTCTTGTGAAATATTCTACATTTTCTTCCGTCCGAACGAAATATTATCGACTTGCCTTGATCTAGCGATTCTAGCCTTCATTATTAAAGAGTTCTTGTATATGAGTTGACAATTTTTTCCCCTTTATATTAAAATGCCGGACCATTTAGGAGCTGACCAAAGAAAAATTAAGGAAGATAAAGAAGAAGATAAACCTATACAAGGTTAACACAATTTTTTAAAGACTAGAGCTGAATTTTTGTTCGTTTGGTACATTTGGAATGCACGAAAGTTGGTTAAGTAAATAGGCCGAATTTTCTCATAATTACAATGCCCATTTTTTAATGTTTGAAGGTTAGAGTTCTCATGAACTCAAACAGCGATGATGTCTAAATGAAGAAACTTAATATTTTCCTATGAATCGAATTCGGTGGGATTTCTTTGAAAAATATTTGGGGGGTAGGAGGTTGTGTAAAACTCATCATGAATGACATGATGAGGGAAACAATAACTTTAGGCAGACTACAGTCAGTCCACAGGGGCTTGTTTGAAAAAAAAAATCGTTGAAAAAGTTGATACCTCGGAGGAAGATAAAAAGGGAGGACACCATCTTGGATACCACCTTGCTTCATCAGCCAATTTCTCATTTAAATTGTTAAACTAGACATATTCCTTCGTAAATGATTTTTCTTTGAGATATACATGTAACCTCCAATTTACTTCTGATGTCATATACTGCTGTTAATTAAGTGCAACTAAAACGAGACAATTAAATAGATAAAAAATACCTTATAGCACTGCAAATCCTCTACAAAACAATCTAATATACCTGAAACACTTTTAAAGATATTGAATTATTGAGGCTTTTTAAAAAATTTCTTTAATTTCAAGTTTCTTTATAAATGCATTGAAAAATCAAGCATTTTGTTTGTTGAAATACATGTGTCAAGAGGCAGAAAGTAGTACAATAATGTACAAAATGCTTTTTAATTGTCATTCATTTTTTTAATATTTTTTTTATTTAGCATTGGATGAAGGGGATATTGCCTTGTTAAAGACATATGTAAGTATATGTTATACATGTAGTCATGTACATTGTATATTCAGACAAAATAAGAGAATTAAAGTTGTTTTTTAGCTGTTAAAATACGTTTTATGAATATCAAAATTTTAAAGAATAAAAAAAAGAATACTAGTAGTTGTATTAATTTGCAGACTACATACAAGTACATTTTAAAAAAAATAAAATTAATGTTTGTACATGTAATGAGATCATCATGTATAAAACTGTAATTCTATGTGATAAATAAGATCTTACATTCACTTTATAAAACTCGCAAAATGGGAGTTAGAATATCCATTATGAGTTAAAAATTTCATAACTTGCAAAAAGTTGCGTGTTGATTTTTATCATTGGAACTTTACTTTGAAAAAAAAATTGCCATTCCATATTCCGTTTTAGTCTTTCTCTCTATAGTTACTCGATCTTTATAAATTATATCCACCATTTTTAAATGAACCAGAATGCAGAATGTAAAAAATAACCAATCATTTGAAACAACATAAGTCTTTACATGCATTTTATTTATAAAATAAAGCTAAATTGCAAGTAGCCTGGTGAGTGGTGAAATTGCAAGTTCATTTTTAAAACCTTCTGTTCATAAAGCATTTCATTAAGACTACTGGTAGTTTTAAATTTTAAATATATGTATGAACTGCAAAATCCATAAATGAAGCTACATATAAATATCAAATATAACTAACACAGATGTAATAAATTAATCTAATGAAATACATGTATTAACATATTCTTACAATTATACCGTACATGTATTATAAGTTTTGTCATGAGAAATGTTTAAGATATAGTTCTAGATTCTGTTTGCAGGGTTATTTTTGCCCCATATTTTTTTTTCACTCTTTTTCACTTGCATAGGGTTTTGCCCTTCTCAAATTTGCCCAGACTTAGTTGTGTTTAAAGAGATCTATCATTTGAGACATTGGAATTTGCCCAGTCTTAAATTTAAGGACAATGAGGGCGAAAGGGCCAAAAAATAAAACAGGGGCAAATATTTTCATGTCTGCAGTATATCACTTAAAAATAGACATAAAAAATAAATAACCACTTTTACAGTACTCATCATGAAAGAATTTTAATACATGTACTGCATACTTTTGAGTAAGATACTCATACATCTTATAAAGCTACACCTTCCCATATAGATACTGATAGTTGTGAAATAGTGAAGTCACAATTTTGTTATTTTGCTGTGCTCAATTTGATTGATCTTTTTAATACAGGGAGTTGGTCAGTACAGTAAAGCAATAAAAAGTGTTGAAGAAGACATTCAAAATGGAGTCAAGAAAGTAAATGAGTTAGCAGGTATGTTAAAAAAAACTTTGTGTGATTCCGTCTGAAAACAATGGGGACAAAATTAATTAAGATTTTTTTTTTCTTTACTTTAAAACTATATTTTTTAAAAATAGGCCAATTTTGCAGTTGTAATTTGGTGAAAGTTAATAACTTTTTGAGAGAAATTATTTTTATTTACCGGTATTTATATATACCCATATTTACTGGCTAAGAGGATGATAGCAAGATTATTGTCCCCTGAGACAGCAACTATTTCACAAGGTGAAGCTGAGGGAAATAGTTGCTATCTAGGGGAACAAGAATAAACTTGCTATCATCTGAATAGTCATTAAATATGTACTAGTATATTATAATGTTTATTATTATTTTTGTAGAAAAAAATTGTCTGTCTGCTCGGAAACACTGATATAAATTTGATACACTGTTACTGGATATAGGCCTCTTGAGAATACAATTAATTTGTTGTTAATTTGTTTGTTTGTTTGACACCCAAAAAATTGTAGGATTTAACAAAATGAAATCAATGTAGACTATTTTGTATTTTGTTTATTTCTACACAAGGAATCAAGGAGTCTGACACAGGGTTAGCTCCTCCTGCATTGTGGGATTTAGCTGCAGACAAACAGACCCTTCAAAGTGAGTACCAATAAAAAGGAAAGCAACCAGTGTAACATTTAGTCTGTACTGATGCTGGCTGGATTCTATATTCTGTGGAATCATTTTTATTTGTGGGGGTCAATGTTCTTGGGTAGCCAAAATTTTTCTGGTTCGTGGGGACGTAATTTCGTTAGTAGAAAGTTTGGGATAATTTTAATAGATATTAAACAAATGCATGTATATGTTCGTGGGGATGTAAATTCGTGGGCAAGGGTTACCCACGAAAGCCACAAACACTGGTCCCCCACGAACAATGATGATTCCACAGTAGTAGATATTTTTGAAATATGGTACCTAGTAAAGGTTATTAACTTCAATAGATCTCAAAATGATTATTGATATACAATTGTATATTGTATGTTATTTAATATGAAAACAAAACTCGTACTTATCTGCACGTAGCAGTGAATGCATTTCCTCTGTTTATTAAAACAAATTAATTATCAGGTAGCATCTCAAGCACCTGCACCTTGTTAACAGGTGTAACACGTGTGGTTTTTTTCCTGTTACAGACGAACAGCCTCTGCAGGTAGCAAGGTGTACTAAGATCATTAATGCCGATTCCGACGACCCTAAATACATTATCAATGTCAAACAATTTGCCAAGTTTGTGGTGGACTTGGGAGACCAGGTGGCCCCCACCGACATAGAAGAGGGGATGAGAGTGGGGTAACTTGGCAACAAGATTTTTACCTTGGCAATAATTCTTTGAACAGATGTAGGACGGCCATAAATAATAATAAAAATTTAAATAGAATATGGATGGCCAGAAAAATAATAATTATAATTTGGATAGAATTTGGATTGCCAGAAATAAGAATAATACTATATACTTGATATAGATTTATGTTGATTATAGAAACAGAGAACACCAATATGAAGATCTGAACTAGGAAGAATATTACATTTTACTTTATATTTCTATCCAATTATCTTAATTTGTAGATTAGATTCAAAATGCAGGATGTTGTCAATTTAGAAATAAATATTCCTGTTTTGATGCAAATGTTATTGGTTGTGATGATAACAGGGTAGACAGAAACAAATACCAGATTCATATTCCCTTGCCCCCAAAGATCGACCCCTCAGTGACCATGATGCAGGTAGAGGAGAAGCCAGATGTGACATACAGTGATGTGGGAGGGTGTAAGGAACAGATCGAAAAGTTACGTGAAGTGGTGGAGACCCCTCTCCTACATGTAAGTTACACTCCTATCAAGAAGTGGTGGAAACCCCTTTACTACATGTAAGTTACACTCCTATCAAGAACTTGTGGAGACCCCTCTCCTACATGTAAGTTACACTCCTATCAAGAACTGGTGGAGACCCCTCTCCTACATGTAAGTTACACTCCTATCAAGAATTGTTGGAGACCCCTCTCCTACATGTAAGTTACACTCCTATCAAGAATTGTTGGAGACCCCTCTCCTACATGTAAGTTAGACTACTATCAACAATTAGTGGAGACCCCTCTCCTACATGTAAGTTACACTCCTATCAAGAAGTGGTGGAGACCCCTCTCCTACATGTAAGTTGCACTCCTATCAAGAACTGGTGGAGACCCCTCTCCTACATGTAAGTTAGACTCTTATCAACAATTAGTGGAGACCCCTCTCCTACATATAAGTTACACTCCTATCAAGAATTGGTTAAGACCCCTTTCCTACATGTAAGTTAGACTCCTAACAAGAAATGGTGGAGACCCTATCTTACATGTAAGTTACACTCCTACCAAGAATTGGTGGTGACCCCTGTACTACATGTAAGTCACTTCTTCGTATTTACATTTGACCATCAATTGGGCACAGCACAGAAAGTAGAATTGTTTGCATTCACAAAAGGCATTAAATAAACTATGAAAAACTGCTGATAACTATTAGACATAAGTAGCTCAACAGAGTAAAAGGAATTCATATTCTCTATCATTCAAAATCTTGGTCTATGTTTCAGCCCGAACGTTTTGTGAACCTTGGTATCGAGCCTCCGAAAGGAGTCTTGTTGTTTGGACCTCCAGGAACTGGAAAAACACTCTGTGCCCGCGCAGTTGCTAATAGAACAGATGCCTGCTTCATTCGTGTGATTGGTTCAGAACTGGTGCAAAAATATGTTGGCGAGGTATGAGACTCATTAAGTATCTGTTAATTGTTCAAAATAACATACTTGTACAATGAATGTCAATTTCATTATACCAACATATAGTTCTACAAAGTTTGATAAATGTAAATGATTTTGATTCTCTCTTAATGATTTTCATTTATTCTCTCTCTTTTTTCTTGAACTGTAGGGCGCCCGAATGGTACGAGAACTGTTTGAAATGGCCAGAAATAAGAAAGCTTGTATTATTTTCTTTGATGAAATTGATGCAGTTGGAGGTATGCTTACAAATATGCAGAAACCTTTCTATATCTATATATAACAGTACACATAGGTCATGTTATTTTCTTACTTAGATAGAGGAATTTTCTCAATAAAATTTCAGTTAAAGTAGGGATTATTTTAAATCTTCATTTTACCTAAGTCATGCTGGGGCATGACCTTTTCCTTTTTGCCTGTCATTATGGCTTGTGTGACGTATGTTGTGTGGCATATTTCAGTAAAAAAAATTCCATTGCCTTTGTGTGTAGGATCCTACTTGGTCAAAAATGACTGAAAACTTCCACTTGTCTCAGATAAATTCTATTGTCAGAGACGCCATGTGTAACATATCAGATAAAAGTTCAATTCAAAATTAAAGAACATTTGCATCGGAAATGCTAACTTTGAATATGAAGATGTTTGGAATTTTAAGCTGCACTGCATTCATCAATTCAAAATTGCTGCAGAATTTTAAATAATTCAGGAAAAAAAAACAACTCAAAAAATGTGGCTTCACTGAGATTACCATCATGTTGTATTCAAATTACATTCTTGCCAGGAAGATGGAGTGGTCAAAACCAAAACATGCCTGCACACTTTTTAAACAGCCCTTGTGTAAATCTGATATATGTATATGTACCGGAATATCAAAAATATGTAAATGTACTGTTGTATTGCATTGTCTAAAAATGTGGATAATCAATTTGGTGTTTTGTTGGACAGGTGCCCGCTTTGACGATGGAGCAGGTGGAGATAACGAGGTGCAGAGGACAATGTTGGAGCTAATTAACCAACTGGACGGCTTTGACCCCCGTGGTAACATCAAAGTTCTGATGGCCACCAACAGACCGGACACCTTAGACCCTGCTCTGATGAGGCCGGGGCGTCTGGACAGGAAAATTGAGTTTGGTCTGCCAGACTTGGAGGTACATGTACAGCATGGGAAAAACGAACTGAAAGTTTTTAACAGAAAGTGTGAAATGTCTGAATTTTAGAATTTGTTGTGCTTACGTTTCACAATGGTATGAATGTTATGGTTGTCCATTACCGGGTACATTATCAATCACCCATCATAAGTAACTTTTCACCTGAATACCATTTAGCTCTGCCAACCTATCCATACTCTAGTATCTTTTTATACTTGCAGTATAACAGTTAAATAATGCACAGACTAACGTTATAATGAATGAAAAACATTTCTATGCATCATGGGCGTATGTTACTATTAAGGTCCATAGGCCTATTGTTGATTTTTTTTTTTTTGCATGAATGTTTGTTAAATTTCGAAGTAGTTTTCAAGTCATAGGTTGTGGACAATTTTCACGTTTCACATATTACTGTAGTTATGTGGGTCATACAAAAATGTGTTTTAAACTTGTGTATTTGAGTCCATTAGGGTTAAATGGAAAACGTTTGAGCTAAATTAAAGCCATTCTTATCAATTTGTCATTTTTTATTTCTTTGATTTTCAAAAGTGTAACAGGTTGGTCTGTTTATTGATGAGATCATAAATATTTAAATACCGATAAATGATTGGGTGGGTTTTTTTTTTCTCCTGCAGGGAAGATCTCACATATTTAAGATCCATGCAAGGTCAATGAGTGTAGAAAAAGACATTCGATATGAATTACTGGCAAGACTTTGTCCTAACAGCACAGGTAAGTCTGTCTGTAATCAATTAATTAACGGCAGAACTGGAACTGTAAAAAAAAAAAACCAGTTTGTGTGAGGAAATGAAAGAAACAATTACAAAACTGTTTAAAGCTTGAAATGTTTTTTTCTTCAAATTAAACAAGTTTTTAGCTAACATGTACAAAAAGTAGCTGTTCAAAACATCAACACAAATTTTCATGCTTTCAGAGCTACATCTTAGTTATAAATATATACACTGTATTTATGCATTATTGGTTGAGAAATTCCATCAGTAATACTTTGTTGTCAAAAGACCAGAGGTTTTGTTTGATTTGTTTTGTTTGATACAATACCAACTTTGGAATGTTTGTCATTTTCACAGGTGCGGAAATTCGAAGTGTATGCACAGAAGCTGGAATGTTTGCCATCAGAGCAAGAAGGAAAATGGCAACTGAAAAAGACTTTTTGGAAGCTGTCAACAAAGTGATTAAGGCTTATGCTAAATTCAGTTCCACACCCAGATACATGACATACAATTAAACAATGAACGCCTATCATATTCACTGAAAATAATTTGTGAAATTAATAGTTCATAATGACCTTTAACTTTTTAATTTGAACAATATGTGCAAGTACATGTATGTGTTAATTTTTGTCTTTATCAATAAAATGATTCTTTAGTTTTTCATGCGGTTCTGCAACGGTCATCCCGCATGAACACTAAAGGAAGCAAGCCATTTACTATTTATATATACATGTCTTTATTGTAACCCTTTTTCAATTTTTTTTCAATTGTTCATATACCAGGGTTGTTAGAAAAGTTCTCGGACAAAGTGAAGTGATTTACGGCAAAATTACTGTGTACTTTGTAGGATGGTGTATGTTTTATTAAATGACTACCAATTGAAAATAAGTATGCCAAAAATCCTATGAATTTGAAAGTTTTTTCAAAAGATACAGCGATTTTTACTTTGCATGAATTAGATTTATGGAGCACCATTTCATATTTCCACGACGTCAGGTGATGTCAAACAACTGAAAGTCAAACATGTTACTCTTTCAAAGTAAACACCTTTCAGTTCCACACACTTTTCAAGTCATTTAACCTATTTATAAAATGCACGTTCATACCATTATTTGTCAAGTTTTTGTATAATGTCTTTTGTGGCATATCGTAGATCATTTAGGTCCACGCAGTTTCGACTTTAGATAAGGAAAAAAAAAGCGAAATCTATAGGTGCAAGATCCGGGCTGAATGGGGGGTTGGGGTGCTGCAAGAACTAAAAAGATCAGTTCTTCCATCTTTAAACCTCCGTGATTCTAATTGTAAACCTTTGTCCTATAAAAATTGTAGCTTCTAAGAACCTTTTGGTCTACGTCAGAGATTTTCCTACGGTCTCACAAAATTAAATGAAGGCCCGGTGCTCCAAGATATCTATTGACGTCAACGTTTTTGACTCATTTTTCAAGCGTTGTTCGTCCAAATTCGGCGATAAAACGGTCAGGAATTCTTCAATTTAATTGAAGCTTTCACAAAATGGCCTTCATAAGTTATTGTTAAGTCATATGAAATATCGTTTATTTTTATGCGTTTAAACGGTGTATTTTTTTAATAAGAAAAAATGCGTACAAAATATAAAAAATTAAAAAACGGACATGCTCCGTGAAGCATATCTTATCAAAATAATTTAAAAGCCATATATTTTTTATGATGCATGTAAAACAAACAAATCTTTACATATTTCTCAGAAAACACGTCAAGATTAAATCTGAAAAGTTCGCTGGTATCATGTGAATAGTCCGCTCACAATCGAACTTGTCCGCGAACTTTTCTAACAACCCTCGTGAGTGAAAATAAAGGGTCCTCTACACCTGTGGAAAGTTCTGCATTCTTCTACATTACTTAAAGATAGGAACTTTTAGCATGTGTTCGACTTGAAAATGACCACAAATATTTTCAATTTTTGGTGAAAAATAACATTTTAAAATTTTACCGTTGTTCATGAAAATAAAAGTTCCTGCTGTATTCGAACTTGGGACCTGCAGGTTGGTAGACCGAAGCAACGCCCATTGCGCCACAGAGAATGGCGATATGAACTATTTCACAACGCGCTAAAATCGCCATGTTGTGACGTACTCTCATAAAAAGCAGAAGTCTTGGGGTGTCGAGGATCCTTAAGTTGAACACCTGTTGCCTAGCAGGAACAGCAAATTCTTCTTGTAATTATGGAAAGATCACACCTTGGTGACTCCCTGCAACTTATTTGTTAACATGCAAGATAAATATTGTGACATGCAACATGTTTATGTCAACATGCAACTTATTTATGTAAACATGCAACTTCTTTATGTTGACATGCAACTTATTTATGTCCATATTGTTAATTAAATTGCTGCCGAAACTTTGTCGAGAATGATAATAAACAAGAGGCCTATGGGCCACATCGCTCACATGAGGAACAATAGGTATGATAAAATCAGCTTAATGGAGTCATAATACAAACTATCTTGACAATATACAATAATACATGTAGATCCTGTATAAATAAAATCCATTTTCCCCCTGGATATTCGTATGTTTATAATCATCAGTCCCTTTTCTAACAGGATGATTTTATAGTCATATCACATGTTGAGTATTGCAGTTCTCAAAAAATCCTTAAAAATTGTTTATAAATGGGATATAAACCTACATCAAACTCTGAACCTTCTTGTGAAGCCGAAGAATTGTCCTGGGGCCAAAGTCTTAACAATTATAAAGAATCATCTGGTTAATTAGTTTCTGAGAAGATTTTTAAAGATTTACTTTACATATTACTATGTAAAACTTTGACCCCCATTGTGGCCCCACTTTACCCCCGGGGGTCATGATTTTCACAACTTTGAATATACACTACCTTAGGAAGCTTCCACATAAGTTTCAACTTTCCTGGCCAAACGGTTTTTGAGAAGAAGATTTTTAAAGATTTACTCTATATATTCCTATGTAAAAAGTTGACCCCCCATTGAGGCCCCACCTTACCCCCGGGGGTCATGATTTTCACAACTTTGAATATACACTACCTGAGGATGCTTCCACATAAGTTTTATCTTTTCTGGCCTAACGGTTTTTGAGAAGAAGATTTTTAAAGATTTACTCTATATATTCCTATGTAAAAAGTCGATCCCCCATTGTGGCCCCACTTTACCCCCGGGGGTCATGATTTTCACAACTTTGAATCTACACTACCTGAGGATGCTTCCACATAAGTTTTATCTTTTCTGGCCTAACGGTTTTTGAGAAGAAGATTTTTAAAGATTTACTCTATATATTCCTATGTAAAAAGTCGATCCCCCATTGTGGCCCCACTTTACCCCCGGGGGTCATGATTTTCACAACTTTGAATCTACACTACCTTAGGAAGCTTCTACATAAGTTTCAGCATTCCTGGCCCAACGGTTTTTGAGAAGAAGATTTTTAAAGATTTACTCTGTAAATTCCTATATAAAAAGTCGACCCCCCCCCCAAATTGAGGCCCCACCTTACCCCCGGGGGTCATGATTTTCACAACTTTGAATCTACACTACCTTAGGATGCTTCCACAAAAGTTTCTGCTTTCCTGGCCTAGCGGTTTAAAAAAAAAAGATTTTTAAATATTTACTCTTTATATTCCTAAGTAAAAGGTTAATCCCCCATTGTGGCCCCACCCTATCTCCGGGGGTCATGATTTTCACAACTTTGAATCTACACTACCTTAGGATGCTTCACATTAGTTTTAGCTTTTCTGGCCTAACGGTTTTTGAGAAGAAGATTTTTAAAGATTTACTCTATATATTCCTATGTAAAAAGTCAACCCCCCCATTATGGCCCCACCCTACCCCCGGGGTCATGATTTTCACAACTTTGAATCTTCACTTCCTGAGGAAGCTTCCACATAAGTTTCAGCTTTCCTAGCTAAATGGTTCTTTGAAAATTTCTCGAAAATGTTTATTAATTCCTAATTATCTCCCATTGTAAGAGGGCTTGGTCTTTAATTTTCACAACTTTGAATCCCCTTAGGCGAAGGATGCTTTGTGCCAAGTTTGGTTGAAATTGGCCCAGTGGTTCTTGAGAAGATGTTGAAAATGTGAAAAGTTTACAGACGGACGGACAGACGGACAGACGGACGACAGACAAAATGTGATCAGAATAGCTCACTTGAGCTTTCAGCTCAGGTGAGCTAAAAAAGACAAAAACAATAGGTCTTTTCGACCGAAGTCGATAAGCCCTAAAAAGTGCCATCGTTTTCTTATTGTAACGGGACTGTCTAGGGGTTAGTCCCGTAGATAACCCGAGTTCGAAAGGATAAAAAGAATAACAAGAATTTCAGGGTTATAAGAGTTACATTATATTTTATGTAAATAACAATCATGCAAAACAAACGTAAAAGTTATGAAACAATATCCATGATTGTGATAATTCCCATTATTGCAGATAGAGATTTATGCCCCAATCCGCGTAAAACGTTTAATCGATAATTAATAATATTGCAAATTGTTGCTCCGCTATCGCCCCATATGGAGTTTACTGACCGTGTATAAACCAAATTAGGTCAGCTACAAGTCTTGCAACTAATAATGTCTTCATAATTTATTTTGTTTAAACGTAGATCCCGAGTTTGTTTTGTATACATGCACATGCACTGCACAAATGTTTTGAAATTCTAATTTTCCCCAAAGATGTATTTTCCCCCCAAGACATTTTCTCAAATCGAATACATACTAGAATACCATACCCATGCACGGATCTAGAGGGATGGGGATAGGGTCCAGATATTATGAAAAAAAAATTGACCATTAAAGGCCTGCATGTCTCTTTTTACCAAAAGTTTACAATTTTTTTGCCCCTGGAACTAGGGTATAGTTAATCCGAGATTCCTCTTATACTCTTGGCCCTCTCCACCTCCCTTTTCATAAATTAATGTTTGCAAACATCAAATAATGGAAGCGGGAGTAACAGTCAGTGGAACTCAGTAGTACACTTAGATGACCGCCAAGACCCGTGGGTCTCTTGTTGCTGGACGCAAAGATTCTTGTGTTATCAGATGTACATTGTATTTGACGTACATTTTTAAAATGCCGCGTTTCTTTAATTAATATAAGCCAACGCGAATTTTTATCAGCCAAATAAGGATAAAATTGAGGCAGGTATGCCAAAGGGGTTTCTCCCCAAACAACATCAATATTATCATATTGAAATGTTTTTTTTTCTTTGAGATATCCATGAAAGACATGTTGAAATCTAAAATGTCTTCATTCTAACATACCTTGGCTAATTTTTTTCATTTTTTTTACTATTTAGTATTTACACTTCAATATTTCCACAAAAAGAAGATAATTTAGGTTTCCGTTGGTGCGCAAGTCGTCCCACTAATGTTGTACATATATGTCTGTTCTCTTGAATAATTTCAGTTTAAACCTTTGTTGTTGACCCAATTGGTCATCAAGAAGTTCCATCTTTAATAAGGAGTGTAATCCCCCCCCCCCCCCCGTCCCGAAAAAATTAAGTTAAAAAAATTGCTTAATCCTGAAATGAGCGTTTTCCCACTAATTGGATTTTTAAGATATTCATTTTTGGGAGCAATCGCAACTTCTCGGGCCTTTCCGGCAAGCTCGGAAAAACACCGCGAATGTATTAACATCACCGGATGTTAGAATTTTATACAAAATGGAGTCGCTTCCCACTAACATAAGTATCGGCTAGACAGCCTTGTATGTCGCTTCTGTGGTATATTTTAGGGTATACCATTGGCTTTAATGAAGTCTAACTCACATTTCAACAGATCGTAAAATATGTTGAATTTATATCAAGTTTTGTAAAAAGGGGGGTTGTCATGGACGCCTAGGTAATACATTCGAGGTGTTTTTCCGAGCTTGCCGGAAAGGCCCGAGAAGTTACGATTGTTTTGGGAGTTGAATTTCCTAGCGGCAGCGTTTGGAATCAAGGGCAGGCTATCCAGTCTAAATATAGTCTCGTTCAACCAGACGCTCGCTGTCTCCGTAAATTTCTGACCAAGTTGCGATTGATATCTGACAAGTCTCTCTTGCTTGTCGGAAATTAACGGAGAAAGTTCAATATTGCTTTGATCAATACATTATCTCAGAACTATTTCGATTACTGATACGTAGTTTGATGGAATTAATTCTTTGAATATTAAACAACATGATTCACATGGGGGTTTCACGAAATTTCTGTTGGAGAATTTATATTCAGTATAAAAAATATGCGTAATTTAAATACATGTATATAGGAAACTACTTGCCATACAAAATAACATCGTTGATTTTAAAATAAATAATAATCGATAAAATCCACTCCCGTTTGTACTTCAGTACTTTGATTTATCCCCAAACTACAAATTTTCGCTTATTTGACATATATACAGTTTTTTCGATATCATTATATTTTCATAATTAAATAATTTAAATTAATTTTAGTGAATTTTTCAGGTGTGTTATTCAACCTTTTAAAAAACCCTCTACAATTTAAATGTCGTGTCATCCCCCCCCCCCCCCGCCCCCCCCCCCCTTTCAACGTCGTTACCTTCATACCCGCATGAATCACCAAAGAAAGAATATTATTGTTGTAACAAAACACACCTAGATCTTTGCAATCACATAATATACGTATGTACATTAATACATTTCTTTCTTTTTTTCTAAATTCTATTGATTCCACTATAATAATAGCAGTAAAAGTCATGTCTAAAAATGTCTGTAATTAAATCAATTAAAATGAATAAATTAATAAACCGATCGATATGGCCATTGGTAAACAATTTGTTTTTTATTTATTTTTTAAATGCCAAGGTCATCAAGACTTTATCTAATTCTTCAATTTATCGAAGCACTATCAACCATGTTGTCAGGCGGGGGAATGATGCTAGCTCAGTTCAACCTTCTAGTCAAATGTAGGACATCTTATCAGTTAGAATTTAAACCAAAAGACATATTTTATAAAGATCTTATATTTTATTTGTTGACATAGATTCTTTAAATCTAGAAATTATTCGTACAGTTCTTATGCAATTTCGTCTTGATGTTACGTAAAACGTCCAAAAGGACAGAGTTATTCTGATAAAGAGGATTGTTGCGAAGTTTGGCGAAGTTTAATAGATTAATCTTAAGAAGGGTTTATTTAAATCAATCTGACAAAATAATAGGCCTAGCCTCAAACTATTACCGTATTATGGGGTAAATAAAATCAAGCTCACGTCATAGATTTTTTTAAATTTTGTACTTAAATATTAAATTTCATGAAAACAATCAGCGCCAAATGATTTTAGAGCTGAGAGTTTCTTGGCCCCGTGACCTTCATCCAAATGATGACGACAAAAATTCCAGCAGTTAGTTTCGTTTAATATATTTTGAAGAAAACAACCCCATGAAAAATCAAAATTCTTAATCGTTATCTTCGAAAATAAATAAACAAAATGCATATCACGTAAATCACAAATGGAAAGACACGCACAATTGTTTAGCATGTGGAAACCATGGAATTGGGACGGTGATTTATTCTACCTGCATGTTTATATTACATCTCTGGGTAGGAGGGGATTCCAGGGGAGATAGGGACCCCATCAACAACGGATGGCGGGGGTGAAGGTTACTAGGCTGGGTAACGGTTATGACAAAATGAAGGAGAGGAATACCCATCCAGGAGGTAAGATTTTATTTTTAAAGCGGACTTATTCACAGTACTAAAATCACGATTCCCAATTTTGGTAAAATATTATTAGAAAATGAGAAGCCAGCTGAACTGATGCATGTCCTGTAATAAAAAAACGAATTGCGATAATAATACTTCTAGTCTTTTATATATTTCACACAGTCATTTGAAATACATAGTTATATACTAGTATTCCAATCTTGATAATTATATAAAATGACCAGGGGTTAAGTCGCTACATGTATAAGTCAAATACGAATTATTTTTGACGACACAGAGGAAACCGTATTTTGATTTGAATTTTAGTCATTTTATCTGAAAGAGAGCATATATAAGTGCTACAACTGTCATGGTAGACATCAAAGATCAATATTGGCATATTCTTTTTACAAAAATGTGCTCTGCTTAATATTATAAAGTTAACGAAAATTTGACACATTACACACACAAAAAACAATAAAAAAACACCCCAAAAAAACCCCCCAAACAAACAAACAAACGTACTAAACTGGAGAAAATACCCAGTAATCTAATTCAATACTGAAAAGGGGCCGCGGTGAAACCAAATACGGACCAAAGAGATACACAATGGAAACTATATGAATGAAACCATTCTTTGAATAGAAATTGATGACGATGTGCCATGTTGCCTCTCGCAACGCTGGAAGACGGCGTACGTCGGATTCTTCGGCTTCATTTGCGTGTACGCCGTGCGCGTGAATCTGAGCGTGGCCATCGTGTGCATGGTGAAATCCCAGAACTCGACGACCAGCGGTACCGAGGATAATGGCAGCGTCATCTACCAGGGCTCCTGCAGGACGGAAGCCGAGAGTAGCTCTGTGTACGAGGTATACTGAGGTGTAGTGTCACGTTCTTCTATATACTGGTATATATAGTCTCAGGTGTCACTCTGTCAGAATATTTATAGGGATAGGTATATCAAAGATACACATACATCATTTGATACAGTCATCTATTATTTATTTTAGTACACGTTTTTGTGTTATATTGTGTTGAAAAAAGTATCTATAGACGTGAATGGCTGAAACGTGACGACCTTTTAAAAATGTAAATACAAGTTTTGAATTTTGAATCGGACATGAACAGATCCAATAACTTTATTTTTTTTAATCAAGTACATGTATAATATATACGCAAATGTTTACATATTTACAAAATCTTTTAATTTGCTGAATTTCAATCGTAACTACATGTACCATCAGTTTATATCAAATTTGAAAATAATTTCAGCATGCGGAGTTTGACTGGTCCAAAACGACCCAATCTACCATTTTGGCATCATTTTTCTATGGCTACATCATCACACAAATCCCCGCTGGTTGGCTGGCCGACAGATTCGGTGGAAGACGGGTGTTTGGTATTGGAATGCTTATTGCATCCATTTGCACACTTGTATTTCCGGTATGCGCACGCATTTCGGTAAACTTGGTGTATGCTTTGCGAGTTCTTCTTGGATTATCAACGGTAAGAAGAAAATTTGTTAAACAAAACAAATATATCAAAATCGTAAAATAAACTATTTCTTCTCCAACCCCCAAAAATAAACTTTAAAAAGTTTTTAAAAAGAGTAAGCGTTTTTCTGATAATGCCAACAATCGCAACAATCCGGGCTTTTCCGGCAGAGCTCGGAAAAACAACTCGAATGTATTAATTTAACATAACCGGATATTATAGAATTTGAAAAAAAATGGAGTAGCTTTCCATCAATTAAAATATAAAATAAGTTTAGATTTTTTAAAAAGGCTACCGTCTATAGAGCAAACTCTAAACAGCAATAAGTTATCAGAGAATTTTTTTTTTATAAATGTCGCCGTCCTCCACATGTGGAACTATTTTGTATGTGCCGTAAACGTGCGTGCCTAAAATTGAGAAATGCGTACGACGTGCTTGTTGGTTGAGATCGACTATAGTAGGGAAAAAGAGATCTTAGGAACGGTCGTATTATTTTAATAAAATCAAAGTTAATACCACAGCATTCAACATCCTGTTATTAATACTGATATTATTTTTACCATATCTAATATGCAAACTTGTTTCCTGATATAAGCCATTTTTTGTTTTTTGCATACACAATACAAAAACAAAACAACAAAAGAATTCAATAGACATTATAAGATATTGCTTTCAAGTAGTTGAATCTAAAAATTAAAGCCTGGATTTCATTCATAGCAATTTTTATTATTTTTTCGTTTTCTCACTTTTTAAGATTTAAAGTCTACGAAAATTGTTAATACGTAAAAAAAAAAACTATATCCCTTGCGGCGAACAGTATTTCAACCAATGAAATAAATGTAATTTTTCACATCATGTCACATCATGTATTATCTACCAATGAAGTGCACAACCCGGAGACTGTAAATTATTTCAACTTTTTATACCGTCTTAAAAGGAAGACGTTATTCATAACAAGCTTATCTTTTAAAAGATAGGTGAGCTAGCGCTGTGGCCATCATAAAACATAAAAACAAATTTATAAACTATTGGTTTAATTTTCTGAATTGATTAATTATTAAAAGGAAGGCACATTGGTGCACAAAAATTGTGTGTTTGGGGTTGGTGGGGGTCTCAATTCAGAACGGTGAATCTAGAGTGGGCACCGGGATAACTTATTAATTGTGCTTTAATCATTCTGTATTTACTGTAATTTCAATTTTGAGGTGTCAAATAAGAACATTAGAACCATTTGTACTGATTTGTGGCAATCGTATCTTCTCGGGTCTTTCCGGCAAGCTCGGAATACATATCCGAGCTTAACGGAAAGATCAAGGGAGGTATTTAAGATCATATGTAGATGATAAAACGAAATTGACATGGCACAGTTTATCTACAGAAGTATTCCCAGAATGCCCTACCGTTAGGTCGAGCATGCGTATTCCATGGGGTTTCATGAAGTACGTTATTGCTAGCGCTCTCGAGCGCTAGCAACTACGTTAGTCCTTTTTACTGGAATACGCATGCTCAACTTCACGGTAGGGCATTCTGGGAATTCTACTGTAGATAAACTATGTGAATTTTGTTTTATCATCTTCAACAGTAGTTTAGGATTTATATGCAAAGCTTATCTAAAATTATAATAAATAGTCAGTTTTCTTAACTACCCTCAAGCTCGTAAAATAACATCGGATATGTTATCCGAGCTTGCCGGAAAGTCCCGAGAAGATCCGAATCTTGAGTACCATTGGTTCTACTGGTCTCTGATTTGTCACGTCAAAATTGAAATTACAGTAAATACAGAATGCATAATTTAAGCGAAGTTAATGGGCTATGTCATTACTGATGTGAAGCCAACTCTATAGATTCGCCATTCTGAATTGAGATCCCCCCCTCTCCATCCCAACACAATTCCAATGCACCACTGTGCCTTCCTATTAATAATAAATCGATTCAGAAAATTAAACCAATGGTTTAAAAATCTACTTTTGTGTTATATAATGGCTATAGCGCTAGCTCACCAATCTTTTTAAAAGATAAGCTTGTACATTTGAGGTTGTTGTTTCACTTGTCGGAATGCCATGTAACTTTTTTGCAGGCAGTTTCTTTTCCCGCGGTGCAGTCATTATGGGGAAGGTGGGCGCCCCCATTAGAAAGAAGCAAACTGGTTTCCTTTACCTACTTAGGTAAACACAAAGACTCCACATTATAGTTTTACATATTTTCTAACATTCTAATCGAAATATGTTTTTTTTATTTTGTTTACATTTGAACACACTATTTAGGTTTAATTTGTATTTTTTACTGTTCTTGCAGGAACCATGTTTGGAATGGTGGGAACGTTTTCTACGTCAGGTCTCTTGTGTCAGTATGGGTTTGACAACGGATGGGGATCGATCTTCTACATCACTGGTAATTTTGTTTAATAAATATAACTCTTTTTACTGTTGTTATCATTATTTGTCTTTACGAAACATATATTTTTAAAATAAAGCTAAACATATAAAGAATCAACTAAAAGTCAACTATCCCTTTTGTTTTGCATTGATTATGCCAAAGAAAACTGCTACATTGTATCATTTTGTTAATAATAGAAATGCTTGGCACTAAATATTTTAAATATCCAACAGTTTACTATAATTACTATAACACTCGTTGCATACTAGTAAACGGGTAGACGTACAATGTGAAGCCACTGCACATGTACATGATTCGTACCTTGAATCAGAATAGTATCACGCATAGAGCGTGTCACGTGATATCTGCGTCACTGTATATATAGTTGATCTGTTTTGCCGATAGGTGGCCTAACACTACTGTGGGTTTGTGCGTGGTTTTACATAACAGCTGATACCCCAAACCAACACCCCAGGATTACCGAGGCAGAGAGAAAGTACATTACTTCGTCGATTGAATACAACACCAATATTAGGGTATTATGCCTCGGTTTATCCAAGTCATCTATAGTTCAAAGTTGTTGAAAGTGCATATTTATTAAAATTCTTAATTCTAAAGAGAATCAATTAAACAAAACAAAAAAGCGAAATAATTTTTAAAGAGCATCTTTTAGGATTGAACTTGTGAATATTTTCTTGATATCAGACATTGAAGACACCTTGGAAATCAATTGCAATGTCGTCTGCTGTGTGGGCCTGTTTGACTGCGCACGTGTGCAACAACTGGACTAACTATACCCTGTTGACGAGTCTACCGACATTCATGAAAGAAGTCCTCAAGTTTAATATAAAAAACGTAAGCGTTTCAATCAAGATAAAAGAAAAAAATGATATATGGTCATTATATTGGTAATTTTATTTGGTATGCTGGTTATATTTTATTAGAAATCATTCATTCAGAGTGAAGAACCGGAAGTAATGTGCGCGTTGTGTTCACCGAAGCAACATCACGAAGCACAGTTAAGGCTGTTAATAAATTCCATTCAGACAAAAAGTACGGGAAATGTGCATTATGAAATCACAGTATATTACAAACCTCGAAAGTACTTATTAATTCATTTATTAGCAAATTTATTCATACTAATCTTTTTATTAAAAACAACTAATGCTATTATAACTTACAATTTCGATGCCTTTACATCGTACACACTGAAAAAATAAGCGAGAGTACTACAAAATATGACGCCATATGCCTCAAACTGACGCTTTAAGTTAAGTCATTGAAGGCTATTATGCATTTTTTTAGCGAAGAAAAAAATAAATGTTTTAGATTAACAGAATATTTTGTTCAACAGTATTATGACAGCAGTAGAATGCTTCCTATATAGTCTTATTTTCAATTTGTTATAATTATGCATAGTATAATGAGGCAACCTCAGTTTTGTATAAAATATTGTATTTCTTAAAGCTGGGTACCTAAATAAATCATTCAATTGCAACTGCATACACTTATCTGATGTAATTTAAAAACTTCCGAGATCCTTGTAAAATCTTTCAAATTAATTATTTTTTAATGAAATTAACACTGTGACCTTCAAAATTATTCAACATATGCATTATAAATTATGGTTTCTAGTAACAAATAATCTTATCTAAAAAAGTTCGCAACATTTTTCAAAATCTACGATATAACATCAAGTTATTATCCCCTCGCGCAACTTGTTGCGAAGGGGATATAGCATCGCTGCTGTGTGTGTGTGTGTGTGTGTGCGTGTGCGTGTGCGTGTGCGTGTGTGTGTGTGCGTGTGTGTGTATGTATGTGTGTCCATTTCAGCCTTTTAAGCAAAATTCAAAGAAAACCCTCGCATGTATGTTCATCAAACTTCGTACACTTCATAAGCATGGTTAAAGGACAAACCCTATTCCTTTTCAAGGAATTCTTTAATATTTTTTAATAAAATATCGTTAAAATTACAACACTTAGAAATTTTATGTTCGACTTCCGGTTCGTGAAAGTAAACATATCAAATCAACAACTTGATTCTTTATTTTTGGATGTAGGCCTTGTAAATGTAAGGAGCAAACGTTTCTGAGAAATGGGGAGTTAGAAGGATGTCCAAAGTGAAAACAGAAGCATTAAGCAGGAGATTAATTTCACTCTAATTTAATCAAAACAAGCAGCTGTATTTAACGAATTCGAAGAACATGTTCATAATTCAGAAGAGACTTTGACGAATATCGTCAACATGATTAATCGGGAATTCATTTCATGTAAATCGTTCAATGTATAAATGTAGATATGTTTTTTTTTTTTTTTTTTTAATATTTATTCAATCTCATATATATATATAACAAAACATAAGGCATTGCCTGCGCAGAGGCTTAGAGCAGCATACATACATGTATGTAACAACAGTATACATTTTTTTAGCTGCGTAGGTATGTAACAACAGTATATATATATTTTTTTTCTTTTTTTAAATGCGTAGGGGGATATCAGTAAAAAAAAAGTCCAGAGAATCCCCCTACCAATTCGATAATCCAAAGGCCTGGTCACCTTTAGAGTTATATTATTTCGTAACAAAATATTTCAGGCAAAATAGTATATATTTACAATCAAATTGTTATTGTAAAGGTGGAGAAAAAAACCCCAGGTTATTACAATCTTTTAAAAAATATACATAATAATATTTATAATTGTTTATAAATATAGCTAATACATGTAACAGCAGTACATTTTTTCTCGTAGACATGTGTAGGGGAAATCAGTATAAGTGTCCAGAGAGTCCCCCTACCAGTTTACTAAATCTAAAGGCCTGGTCACCTTTAGATAAATACATGCACAATTTGAAGTAATATTACAATTTTTCATTCAATGTATTCAGAATTTCGAAATCAAACATAATACTTTTTGCTGATTTTGTTGTCATATAAAACTGCGCAAGTGCACTTTTCAAGAAACATAATAAACCATTATATGCTACAATGTTGTTCAAAACTCTGCATTTCATTTTATATTTGTATATTTTATAAGCCACAAAAGATAGAACATTATTAAATATAAAAGTGTTTTTGTTGCAATATGCTGGAAAACCAATAACAATAACTTTCCATGTAACATTTATATTTAAGATCTCAGATACTTTCTTCCAAATGGGATTTGATAGACAACATTCAAAAATTAGGTGTTTTATGTCTTCTTCTACATTACAGTTCGGACAATTTTTGTCTAAATTTTCTTTCCATTTACTTACACATTTATTGCATGATAAAATATTGTGAATTAATCTGTAATTAAATTCTGAAACATTTTTATCAAAGACCTTTTTGACTTTTTCTTGGTAGATATTACCCCATATTTGACGGTCATCAATACAAAAAAGTTTAGACCAAACACCTTCCATTCTAGGCTCTTTTGAGTTTTTTTGTAGTAAGATGTTGTAAAAAAAACTAGATTTTTTCCCTTCCACAGGTTCAAAATAGCCAAGAAAATTAAAGAGCAACTTTGTACTTCTATTATGTGTTACATTCTGTAAGTCTGTTTTAGAGGCATATTTTCTAAGGGCACTTTTTAGAACTAAATATTCACATAGATAATTTTTTGCAGATATTAGGCTATCTTTAATTTCATTTACTGGTTTGAATCCATTTGAATTGAATAAATCACTCACATACTTAAAGCCGCTTCTAATCCAATTTGTAAAAAATACTGTTTTTCCTTTATATGTTATGTTTCTATTGAACCATATGGTCTGAAACTGAATATTTTCTCTATCAATGTATTTACACTCATTAAAAGCGCATATTACTTCTTTATAAAATTTTGGAATGTACTTTATATTTAGGTCTTGCGTATTTGTAATATTAGTGTTTAATAAATAAGAGATATCTACATTATATCTTTCTATACAAGCGCTCAAGAGTTGATTTAAATCATTTTTAGACTGAATAAGTTTTGAGACCCATGATGCTTTTAAAGCTTTTACCTTAGTTTCAAAATCAGTGATACCAATCCCTCCATCTGATATATGTCTTATCAGAGTTTTGCGTTTTATTCTTTCTCTTTTCCCCCATAGGAATGAGAAAATAATTTTTTTTACTTGTTTGAATATAGCTTGATCAGGGTTTTCAAGTATTGTTGCGACGTAGATAAGCTTAGAAACAATTAAAGAATTAAGTATCTGGCATTTTCCGAAAAGTGTTAGCTTTCTTGTTCGCCAAGAATCCAATATTTTTTCAAACTCTCTTAGCTTACATAGCCAGTTTTTTTCATTACATTCTGTTTTATTATGCCCTATATAAATACCTAGACATTTTACTGTATTTATGTTTATTTTGATATTTCTTATCATTGTATCCTCTTTGAGAATGTTTCTAAGTTCCCCTAATACTATACATTCAGTTTTTGATAAGTTTAGTTTTGTTCCTGAAACCTTTCCAAATTTTTCTATGATTTGAATTGTTTTATCTAAAGAGTTAATGTCTCTTAAAGGAAAGGTGCTATCATCGGCATGTTGTATACATTTTATTTCTTTTTCCATATTTTCTAATCTAAAACCTCGAATTGAATTTGAGCTATTTATTTTTTCATTTAGGATTTCCATTACAAATAAAAATAATATTGCTGATACGGGACATCCTTGTCGTATTCCTCTGTACATTTTACATTTTTTTGAAATCCAACCATTATTTTTGATACAGAAATTTGGATTGGTATATAAAATTTTTATCCATTTAATAAAATTATTCCCAAAATTGAATTTTTCTAGTGATTTTATTAAAAAGTTCCATTCAATTGAATCGAACGCTTTTTGGAAGTCAGCAAATAATAGAATTCCCTCTGTATTTGTATTTTCGCAATATTCGAAAATATCTAATATAAGTCTAGCATTGTTGCCAATATATCTCCCTTTTATATAACCTGATTGATTTCTGCTAATTAACTTATCAATTATTTTTTGTAATCTTCTGGCAAATATAAATGCAATTATTTTATAATCACAATTAGTGAGACTTATTGGTCTGTAGTTTTCTAACTTATCTACTTCCCCCTTTTTATGTATAAGAGAGAGAACTGAACATTTTTGTGTTGAAGTCAATTCTTGTTCAATATAAATCTGAGATATAGCTTCATATAGAAAATTTCGTATATTTTTCCAAAACATCTTATAAAATTCAACAGGTAAACCGTCCATTCCAGGTGACTTATTATTTTTCATTCCATTTACAGCTTCTGCGCATTCTTGTAATGTTGGGAAATTTTCACAATATTTTTTATCATTTTCTGACTCTATTAACTGGACACAACAATGACTTCTGTTAAACTTATTTCTTTGAACTGTCGTGGACTTAATGATTATAAAAAAAGAGTAATTCTTTACAATTGGGTTAATGATATTAATTGTGATATCGTATTTTTACAAGAGACGCATTTTATATCTGAAAAAGAATATCTTTTTAATTCAGGGTGGAAAGGTACATCTTTTCATAGTTTCTCTACTTCTTCGCATAGTAAAGGTGTTTCGATTCTGATAAGTAGCAAATTTCATTTTACATTATTAAACCAGCATAGATCTGCAGATGGCAGAGTTATTCTGTTGAATATAGAGCATGATAGTAAAATTATTACACTTGTCAATATTTATGCACCGAATTCTGAAAACGATCGAGTTGATTTTTTTAAATGTAGATATGTTACCATGCGCGGATCTAGAGGGAGGGTCGGGGGGGGGGGGGTCCCGGGCCCCCCCCCCCTGGAAAAATTTTCTGGATCCGCGCATGCGTTACTCTTTTTAAAATATTGGGGTTAAAATTACGACATGTTAACTCGAATTTCCCCATAGAACAGACTAATAAATCGCCAGTCTGAGATCTTTGCTACGTTTCATTTTCAATGTCAACATGATTAACTGGGAATTCATTTCATGTAAATCGTTCAATGTATAAATGTAGATACGTTACTCTTTTTAAAATATTGGGGTTAAAATTACGATATGTTAACTCGAATTTTTCCCATAGAGCAGTCTATAAATCGCCAGTCTGAGATCTACTACGTTTCAATTTCTATATGAATCTTTTTTTGCCTACACTAACTGCCTTCATGCGTAATATATGCCACAGTTGTCACTGAATAAAGAGAATTTATAAAACTACTTTACTAAAGTTTAACACGTTTGTAGTGTGTTTTCGCTATTTGTACAACCACGTAAATACACCCACCCCCATGAATACATCCCATGCAGAGCGTGCACGGGGATAGGAATAAACGAATATTTTAATTCAAAGAGGTTTTTAACAAGTTAATTATTTGGTCTTTTTAATTACATGTTTATCACTAAATAATAATGCATTTCCCCGCACAAAATTTTCATTTCGCGAGTGGATGCTCCGCTTTGCGGTGCCCTTGTTTTATAATTCAGATGTGAATTTTGACATGATTATGCCATTGTAATATCGAAATTTTAAAATGACCTCATCTGCTTGTACCATGAGACTTTCATATCACGTGACCACTATGAACATAAAATATTGTACTGTTATTTATATATATTTCAGAAATACATTGCATTTGAGCGACTGTTATTGATTTTAAAAAGGACATGCCCGTTGAACTAAAGTATACGTGTTTTCATCACAAAAAATCGCCGATATTTTTATTGGCCGCCTTAACTGTAATGCGAAACGTTACATTATGAATCCTTTTATCAATATCTTGATAAATAGCACACACGCATTTGGCAAGGCCTGAAGATAAACACGAACGATTGCAAACGTTTTCATTATAATCACCAGTTGTGTTCATAACTCTATGAACGCAATTTAAAACATTAAAATTCTAATAATAAATGACCAAAGAAAGGAAATAAATCGAAAATGCAAGAAGTACATGCTGGTATTACATTATTTTTTTCAGTAAACATCGCACTATAGGCTGCAAGTTTTCTGGTGTCATATTTACTCCAATGTCTATACGTGCAGTTAACAAAGAAAGTTTATAACAGCACGATTATTGAAAAGTTGTTTATTGCTTTAGTCTTAGTACTGCCTTCTTTCATAACGTACAAACTTTAACATCAATGACCAAGATCGTGATATTCTTTTTATGTATGTGCACATAGAATGAATGATGTAAAATCATGCATTTTCTAAATCAAATTGCCCATCAACGCTTTGATTCGCATCGTTTTCTCTTCTAGAATGGAGCTCTGTCTGCGGTTCCTTACATCTGTCAAGCGGTGTCTGGATTCCTTGCCGGTCAAACAGCGGACATCCTTCGCTCAAAAGGGGTCCTTAACACTACACACACAAGAAAACTTTACCAAGTGCTGTGTATGAAGAAATCAAATAATTATTTCAGTTTTAATAATTTAAAGGTTGAGAAAGTACGAATAAGTTTCAGTTTTTGCAACTGAACCAAACCACGACTTCTCGGGTCTTCCCGGTAGTCAGAGTTCGATACATTTTGATTTTTGCTTTTCGAAAAGACCAGAGAAGTTTCGATCATATTGCTATTGAAGGTTTTGTTTTTCAGCATTTATCGGAGCCGGTGCCCTTCTGGTAGCGGTAGGGTACAGCACCTGTGACAAACGAGATGTCGCTGTGGCACTGTTGTCTCTAGCTGTCATGTTTACTGGTCTCTGTAGAGCTGGTTATGTCGTCAATCACGTAGACTTTGCTCCAAGGTAAATCTTCACCCTAACCATATAAGTACATTATAATATGTTTCGACTAACGTGCACGAAAGAATTTTGTACTTCTAACGTAGATGTAACATTCAGTCTGGCAGTCACTATAGGTACGTTATCTTTCGACTTGCATGTACATGTAATAAACACTTTTCTACTTTAGGGTAGATGAAACATTCATGCAGTTTGGCTATATAAGTACATAGTATTTCGCCTTACCTAATACTTGCTTTATATCTGAAGCAATTGACTCTATACTTCTTATTTTTCAAACCCTTGGTCAGGTATGCTGGTGTATTGTATGGGATCACCAACACTGTCGCTACTGTACCTGGCATGGTTGCGCCGATTGTTGCAGGAGCACTCACTCCAAATGTGTGTTACTTCATTTGAGCCAACTATTACTATAGTAATCCCACTAGTTTACCACTTTGGTTCATGAAAATTATAAAAACAAAATTTGTATGTAAACATAGCCTATACCTTATTTAGACTTCGAATTTCCATACGCATGTACACAAAGCACTTTTTTCATTTTGCATGAATACTAAGTATCGAGCTTCATTTGATATGGCTTTTTTTTTTGTTGGTTTTTTATTGTTTGCAATTTATTTATTGAAAATTTGATAATGTCATTCAGTTGTTCGTCTCTTTAACTCCATTGTACTTTGGAAAGACTAATTTTCTTCACAATTATGTATACCAACATCTAATGTTTGCTTTAGAAATCCCAAATGGAGTGGCGATACGTTTTCTTCGTGTGTGCCGGATTTGACCTCTTTGGCGCTATTGTGTTTGGTTTGTTTGCCAGCGGAACCATTCAAGATTGGGCTCGCGACGAAGTGGAAATCGAGGTCAAAATACCCAAAGAGGAAGAAGTTAATTCTGAAAAGAAAATGGAAATGATACACGCTGGAAATGAGAAAACGTTGGAGAAAGACCAACAGAATGAAGTGTCTGTGGAACCGGAAATTACGTATAGTACCGTCGTAAAGCGCCGTGTTGATTCAGATCACACTGATGAGATAGTCAAGATGGTTCAATTTTAAACACAAATTGGGATACACTCTGTAAATAAAATTTTAACTTTGATAATCAAGGTTGTTTTTATTTGCTTAAAATATCACTCGAAATATTTGATGAGAATAAAAATGGCATGTAAAGTGTACCTATTCCACTAGTTTTTTTAATATCTAGGCATTATATAGGTATGAATATTTTGCACATGTGTGTACAGCTTGTACAATGTACATTGAGTGTCTTTATATTTTTTATTTATTTTCTGTTAAAAATCTTTGAAATGATTTGACTAAGTGGTTCAGAATAATTTGATTATACCTTTGGACGTGTTTTGGGCATAATATAATAAAATACAAAATTATAGAGGTTTTTTGCCTTAGAAATTTGACATGTAAGTTGTCAGAACTTGTTTCCAATCCTCTTGTGTAAGAACTAGGTACGGTTTCAGTCATATTTTACCCTGTTTTAGAGTGAGTATTAAAAATATCACAAAAATAGAAATGGATGAGTGGCCAGTAATGAAATAGACAGACCTGCGTCACATTGCTGTTTGACACAACAATCCAAAGGTCAAGCTCTTGTTAAAATGGTTCTACATTCAATGTTTGAGAGGCATGTGATTTAAGGAGGCTAGTTGGTCAACAAATTAACCATCAGATCCTCCTAAAATTTTAAGATAATATGTAAACGGTGTGACCGTTGGAACGAGCGCAGAATTAACACAGTGCAATTTGACTTTTGTAGAACAAAAATTATTGAAAACGCACACGGTATAGGTGACTACTCAAGTTATTAGCCAAAGTTAAACTAAACGTCGCGTGCTCAGTCTACATTATGACGTCATGTTTCATACGTAAAACGTACAAGTTTTGTCTTCGAAAATAGCCGAAGAGAGGTAGGTGATTCCGAAAGTTTTTTATTCCTTTTTTTCAATGTTTATCAATTAAATTTTAATACATATGTTGACTACCGGTAATAAAATTGAATACTTTATTCCGTATCTAAAAGATCAGTTCCTTGATATTGATGGGGTTTTTTTTGTCTGACAATTTGATAAGACATACGTAGAACTACAGTAGTCGTGTTTCTTGATTGAAGCACTATTGAAACCGTGCTTATCTGGTTTTCAAGTTAATTTTTTAAAATTTAAATTACCTTCAATTGAAACATTGGATTTTTTTTATCGAGTTTAGGGGCAATAAACATCGATAAGTGCCAGTCAAACAATGATCGAACTAACTTTTAAAAAACAAAATGACGGCCAATATGGCGGCGCCCAGGGCTGGAAGAAATTTTTTTAGCCCATAGTACCCCGATTCAACTCTCATTTTTCACTGATTTTATATATATATATATATATATATATATATATATATATATATATATATATATATATATATATATATATATATATATATATGATATCTATAATGTGTGATTTTATATTTGCTTTATCCAACGAGTTGAAATGGTGTATATATTCGCGAGGCTTGCCGAGCCAATATAACAATTTCAACGAGTTAAAGCAAATAAAAAAAATCACACAATTATAAATGTTCTATTTATCTCATACAATTTGATTTATAATATGTTTTACGGTGCTACCGTTTTGGCGAGCGCAGCAAGAATTACACATACCTTGCATCATTGTCAACTTCGTGATATTTTGACAGTTATCAACTAACATCAAATAATTGTTATTTGGAATACGTTGTATCCGTGGCCCCAGTCCCTGTTTGTAGGTGTGTAATTTCCCATTTTCCAGTTTAATGGTTGGACAATATGCAATATCTGCATAGATTTTTTTTCCTTTTTTTCTCTTTATTCTATATTATTTAATTCAAAATGACTTTTTTGAAATTTCCAACCTACTTATACTTACTGTTCATGCACGCACAATTAGCTTAACTCTTGCTTCTATATATAATTATATAATCTCTCTATCAAAATTTAAAAAAAAAACACTTAAAACCCACAAATCATCTAAGGCAGGTATCGAAGTTTATACTGAAATAGCTATATGGTACACGCATTACAGACATTTGATCCACCTCTAAATCTATCGCGGGAAAACTAGTGCGAGATCACTGTGACGTCACACGTTCAAATCTATATTCATTTGTTTACGTATCTCGACACAATACGAAGGAATGGAAGCATGTAAAAAATTTCTTGAGTCTCACCAAATCTTGTGCGCTACTCAAAACATGTCTTCAAACTTCAAGGCACCGTTAATTACGAGTTAAATGGTAGCCATTTTTTGCATAGCACCAGGGGAAAAAAAACATTAGAGAGCACTATTGGACGTAGACACAAAATTTTTCTTGATGAATCCGTAGGTTTAGCTCGTTCTTTTTCCCCGCGTGCACTGGTTCTTAAAGCTCGCTTCGCTCGCCGGCGCTGCGCGCCGGCGAGCTGCGCTCGCTATTATGAAGCTTTTGAGACAGTCCCTTCATGACCCGAATTGATATTTTTTCAAAGTTAAAAACGATAATGCAACGTTGTGTTATGCGGTTATTGTGACCTTGCGCAATACAATTTAGTACGTCATTTCGGAGATAAATCTAGCTGTTTTAATGTAAAGTCTCACTAAAATAAACCTTGAAATAATTTTTTAGCTCTAAATAATTTTTCTTTGAGCTTAATTTTTTGATTACTGATCAGAACACTTGAATAAACAAGTTTATTGACATCACAAAGTTGCAAATGCTCGTTAGTTTGAATTGACTCGAACGAGGAACAGTTGTTGATGTTTTATAAAACAACTCTTAGTCTAGCCTAATGATTCGAAATTGAAAATAGTGAATAAGGATGCTTATTGCCAAGTTATTGGTGGTTGAATAAAAACCTTAAGAAACATTATTTCGGTAAGATCTTGTATATAAACACAACCAAAGCGTTCTGTTTTCATCGCGTCGTCAGGATGAACTCCTTGATAGCTAACGTGATTTGCAATTTTATATATAAACTACACAGTGGCGTCGGAAGCAAATTGAAAGTGTGGGGGGGGGGGGAGCTAAACTTATCAAAAATCTTGACAAGCAATAAAAAGGTCTTTGGTTACGGTTATGTATAACTTAACCAAAAAAGTAGGGGGAGGGGGGGGGGGCTAAGCCCCCGTCCCTCCCGATTTCGACGCCTATGCTACACATTTATTTGTTTTCCTTCATATTTGTATTTTAAATCTTTGACAAAATCCATTTGATATCAATTTTTGGTAGTAAATATAGTTATATTGATCTTCGAAAATAGGTCACTGAAACGTTGAAGCGAGGGGCTGTGTCAAAAATAGTTCGGACCGGAAGTATTTGATAAAGCATCATCCGTTTGATAAAGCAAAGGTTTATCACACGGGTAGTATTAACCACACGTATGACTATGAGATAAATATATTTAGTCAGCCCGCGGGCTGACTATATTAAGTTAAGATGAAACTTCAATTGCGCTTGCGTAAATTGGAATTCTGGGAAGAAATTAGACAGTTTGTGTTAGAAAAATTCGAAGACGTTATGAAACTGGTCAGTTTCTAGGTCAAACTGCGCATCAATGTATTAGAAGACTGTCAATGGGTATCGTCTGCAGCCACAGTCCGGAGTCCGCGTATATCTTCCCAACTCTCTTAGTGAGATGTTGGAAGTAGTTTGCCACCAAACCATGAAAATCATGATCTATGTCCTCAAAATTACAACTTAGGCATGTGCAGTCATACTTTGCATGTACACCACTACACGCTCATCTCCTCACCTACATGTACAGCTATAATAATAAGGCGTCAACTAAAATCCGCATATTATTATTATTGATCTGGAAACTATTTATCTAGTATTTTAATAGAATGTGTATTCACTTTTGCCCTTAAATTAAAATTCCGCTGGCTGACTTTCTTAGCTTTTTAAAAAGCTAACCTTGTTATCTCATACGTGTGGTGTATACTACCCGTGTGATAAACCTTTGCTTTATCAAACGGCTGATGCTTTAACAAATAACAAATACTTCCGGTCCGAACTATTTTTTGATACATCCTTTCGCTTCAACGACCTATTTTCGAAGATTTGCTTAGTTTTTCAACAAAACTGTATCTACAACCAAAATTTGATATAAAATGGATTTTGTCAAAGATTTATGAAGGAAAACGCATAACTGTGTGGCAAGGCAAAGGCGTCGGAACCGAGGGCTGTGTGTGTGTGTGGGGGGGGGGGGGGGTGGGGGGTGGTGGCTTTGTAGTTATACATAACCGTAACCAAAGACCTTGTCAAGATTTTTGATAAATTTAGCCCCCCCCCCACTTTCAATTTGCTTCCGACGCCACTGTGTATTTTATAAAACTGCAAATCATGTTAGGCCCTAGCTATCAAGGAGTTCATCCTGACGACGCGATGAAAACAGAACGCTTTGGTTGTGTTTAAATACAAGAACTTACCGAAATAATGTTTCTTAAGACTTTTTTATATTTTCAATTTCGAATCATTAGGCTAGTGTTTGTTTTATAAAACATCAACAACTGTTCCTCGTTCGAGTCAATTCAAACTAACGAGCATTCGCAACTTTTTGTAGCCTATGTCAACAAACTTGATTATTCAAGTCTTCTGATCAGTATTTCCATTTAATCAAGTGATTTAGCTCTAAGAAAAATTATTTAGAGCTAAAAAATTATTTCAAGGTTTATTTCAGTGAAACTTTACATTAAAACAATTAGATTTATCTCCGAAATGATGTACTAAATTGTATTGCGCAAGGTCACAATAACCCCATAACACAACGTTGCATCATCGTTTTTAATTTTTGAAAAAAAATCAATTCGGGTCATACAAGGGACTGTCTCAAAAGCTTCATAATATAAATCAAATTGTATGAGATAAATAGAACATATATAATGGTGTGATTTTGTACACACAATATAGAAATCCTCTATATATATATACGTGTTACCATTAATCCTCGCTTCGCGAGGCCAGCTTTGCCCGCCTCTCGCCTCTCGCTGCGCTCGGTATTACTTGTTTAACTATTAACTATTATTTAGTAAAGAAAGCGTCTATAAATATTTCCTTTTAAATTTGGGTATTTTCCTATATTTTTATATAGATATCTATACTTTATTTTATTATGCAAATGGCTTCTAGAAATAAAACTCTAACTAACCCACCCCCATTTTTTCTAATCTATAAACCTTCCTCCTGCATTTTTGGCATAAAATGTCACTATAATGCACACATTCTTTGCAAAGAACGAACTGCATCTACTTTGCAGTACTTCTCTCACAATTGTACCATTTCCTATAGCTTCTTCTAAAGGAGAATAATACAGTCTAAAAATGACCATGACCACCGAGCCCAAAAAGCTTCCAAAAAAACAAACTTAAACAACATACTGTATTGTAAACTTGACCTTTTTTTCGTTTTTGTATCTTTATTACTTCTACTGTACATATCCTTGACTGGTATTTTGTGTACATTTGTATATACTTATTTTGAACCTCAAATACCAGTGAACTGGTCTTGGGTGAATAAAGAATTGAATTGAGCCCTCTTAAATCACTAAGTCCGAAATGGCCTTCCGTATTTTGGTTGTTGACATTGAACGGAGTCTAAAAATAGATTTATATACCCCATCATGTGACGAATTTCTCTAGTTAGGCGGTGATCCGTCCATGACTTGTAAACACGTAACGCAGGTATGGGATGCTGTTTCTCTAGCGAGGTGAGTGATTTTTATGATGTGCATATCGTCACTGTTACTTTTATTTATTTTAAACGGTTAGATTGCACCTGCATTGTTTACAAACGGCGCTCCTGTCATTATCGTTCTTACCCAACGGCCCCTGTAAAATTAATCTGAAGGTAATCGATGTGCTAAATTTTAAAAAAAATAATAATTTAATCTTTTATCGTGACCATATCTTTTTAAAAATATAAAGATAAATATTGCTTTGCAATATTTTATTGTTTTGCAAAATTTGGAAATGAAAGCACTGATTCATATATGTATAAAATGAATTGGTTCAGTATTGAGAATGCAAGTAACTACCGATTTTAAACGGGAGGAGGGTAGATCATAGTACCTAATGCTGCCAAAACTTAAAGTTGGAGGGGGTGGGATAGATGAGGTGCACAATCTCTGAGCTTCAATAAAAGATATTAATTCTGTTACAAAATGAATAGGGGAAAGTTGGTGCTACCGTGCCCGTATCGTCACTTCATATTGATGCAGCTATTTATATACTAGTATACAGTTAATAAGTGTTGTATAGTTGTTGAAAATACATGTAGGTTAAACACCTCTGATATCATATGATATACATCACATGAGGGAAAAAATATTTATTTTCAGACAATGTAAATACACTGTAGCTGAAAATTAAAAAAAGTCATAATTATATTTTATTTAAATCCAACGTGTATTTATCCTTCTTGATATGCAGTTAATAGTCTTACAACCGGAACTAACCATTCTATCAAAATCGTTATGTTGCTA
The DNA here is from genome assembly GCA_020458035.1 of Magallana ariakensis. Taxonomy (NCBI): domain Eukaryota; kingdom Metazoa; phylum Mollusca; class Bivalvia; order Ostreida; family Ostreidae; genus Magallana; species Magallana ariakensis. The sequence goes on along the minus strand of CM035814.1, from coordinate 54,983,663 downwards.
AACGAAAATATAAAGTTAAGTTCATACCTGTATATTTTAAACAAATGGTTTATTTACTGTTTAATATATTCTATTTCCCTCTTCTTTTTTTAAAAATTAAAACCGGGAAGAGTGTTAAAGTACCGGCTAATTCCCAATATTTATATCTCTTGATTAATTTATTACAACTATGACAGAATGTTGATTGATTATTCAGAATGAGGAATCCAACCCAAAGACGCCACTTATCAAAGGGAACGCTACGGGCGGATCCCAGTACACTTCTGATTCAACGCAAACAAAGGCACAGTCCGCAAGGAAACAAAAATCGTTGGATCCGCCAGCAAACAAGGATTTTTGTAAGCAACACAGCCTACGCATATATTTGACTCAAATGCACTTGACTTAATTAAAAGAATATTTCCCTTTTTATGATAAGATTGAAATAACTAGTATTTCAGTACAGGACATTAATATATTTTTGGTTACATAAACAGAATTATTTCTAACATTGGGTGCCTGTGATTCGACGGTTAAAGAAAATACTATCCTATTCTTTTAATTGATAGAGTATAGGTTTGAATCCAAATTTATATCTGCCAATGGAAAATGAGTATCTTGATTTCTAATCAATATTTACATGTACATGTATTTGCAGTAACATCCGTCGATTTGTTGACAACATCTGATATGAAAAACATTAAAATTCCCTCGCTGAACAAGACATTTCAGGTATTTTGGGAATTATTTCAGCTAAAAACATTCTAGAATTCAATTTTAAGTAGCCTCCCCCCCCCCCCCCCATTGTAACCTCAAAATTTCTCTTGAACTCGATCGTTGCATGCCTACATGTTTTTCCCTCGAAACCCTGAAAAATAGTTTTGAGACGATGTACATCAGACATTTAAGCATATTTCCTGTCTCAGAGAGACATAGCTGAACATACAAAAAGTCGTATATTTTATTTAAATCCAGCGTGTATTTATTCGTCTTGATATGCAGTTTTTAACCTAACAAAACAAAATACAAAAACCGGAACTTAGCGTTCTATCAGAATAAAATCACACCATCGCATCATAATTTACTTAAATTTCTTCTATCAATTTTTGCATTTATATTCAAGTAATATACGTACAAGGTAATAATTGAAGCATTCATAGAAATAAAGCCGTTTTAACAAGAGCTTGGACTTTGGGCAGTACGTGACGAACTCCGATCTGATACTCAGGGTGACTGTATTTCTCCAGTCAATGGCTAATAGATATAAATACATTGAACATAATCATGAGTCGTGACTCTTGTCTGACTTCTTCCAGGGATGTATATTTAAGTTGAAATAGCGTTAATTTCACAAAACAGAACAGATGGAAAATTTTGACAGTCTTTAAATATTGATGAGCTTCTCATAGCGAATAAGAAGAAAGGAGGTCAATATTTGACAACTTGTTTTGATGAGCAAACTAGATAGTAACATCCCACTGAAATTCCAAGCTCTTGTTAAAAAAATAAAGAGGGAAAAAAATCTAAGATATTTCGACAATTTATCTCGCATACGTTCATACGTACATACATGTACATACTAGTATTGCATTATTTATGTCAAATAAAAGATGAATTAACTTTTATGTATATGAATTAACTTTATGTATAATTATGTAACTCTATTATACATGTGCAATATTATTAAAAAAGATGACATTGTTCCAAAAGATTATTATTATTTTGTATTTGGATTAGGACCAAGGAAAAGTGTTTGACGAAATCTTTCGCCAATTCCAAGAAATGAAGGAAAGCCTCAATGATTTCAAGTCTCATTTTACGATGGAGACAGAAGGTGTCCCCGTTCTGTCAAAATGCATGCAGCTGCTCTCGGCCAGATGCGGTGAGTGATTGGAAATCAGAGAACAACTTGTAGCGGGGCTGATTTGAAAGATCAATCATGCAAAAGAGATTAACATGTATGCACTTCCTTTCAAAAATGAAAACAGTTTACAACGAAAACGATCATGTATAACACCTAATCTTGGGGTGGGGGTGGGTTTTGGAGTAATTTATGACAATATGATTTCACTGTAAATAGAATCTTTTGGTAACTTTGCAAATATTTTGGATATCACGTGACCTTTTTATTTTTTTATTTATTACTTACAGACATTCTTTTGTTATAAGTTTTACCTATTTTTAAAATACACTGTGCGTGTAATTGTTACCTATACTAATCTCCATTATTTAATCATTTATTACAAGAAAGATTTATGACATCAGATGCCGCTATGCATAAATAACTGAAAAAAAAACGTTTGCAAATTTTCTAAAACTCTCGTTTTTACTTTTAAAAATGTTGAGAGTTATAAGGCTTGTCAAGTGTCCCCAAAAATTAAATCACCAAGAAACAAAAGCTTTAGAGGTTAAGTATCTAACAAGTACAGCCCGAGACAATAGTTCGTCATAAAAATTACCACAAATTGAAATCTGGTTTGAGTTTAAATTATCCTGTAATCTATTTGATGTGAATTTTGTTGTACCTTTTAAAATGAGCAGACGAAGTTTGAAAGAAAAAAAATGATATTTGAAAAATAAACAAATCATACTTATCTAAGGAGTTCCACTTCATTCGGCAAACCTCGGCCAATCTTATCTTTGATACGTAACACAGTGCCTGATAATACAAAGTTGATAGTGAGTTTAAATGAATTCATATATGTGGGTTTTTGCAATAACAAAGAGCTTATGTATGTACAATGTAGGATTGGTTTTCAGAAAGTTTGATTTTACGAAGTGGATAAATGCAATTGCCAGAGGTCACTCTATATAGCTAGAGTTATGCCTTCATTAATGAAACTGATTTATAGGCCAAACAGTTGAGTGTTTTTAAAGGGGCATTGTCACGATTTTGGTCAAATTCTATTTTTCTGTTTTTATTATTTACAATGCTTTAGGAATGCATTTAGAACCGTTTTAACAAGAGCTTGGACTTTCGGTGGGATGTTACTATCTAGTTTGCTTATCAAAACAAGCTTTCAAATATTGACCTCCTTTCTTCTAATTCGCTCAGAGACGCTCATTAATATTCATAGACTGTCAAAACCGGAAAGTTGTTTGCAAAGATCTGCCCTGCTGTGTGAAATTGACGCTGTTTCAACGAAATATACATCCATGGATGAAGTCAGACGAGTGTCATTGCGTTCAATGCATTCATATCTATTAGCTATTAACTGGACAGTTAACCATGAGAAGACTCCGCCTTCATCAAATTGGAGTTTGTCACGTACTACCCAAAGTCCAAGCTCTTGTTAAAACGGTTCTATAATGATCAAATGGAAGTTATAAGCAAGATACAGGGCTCACAATTCTTTTTCATGTAAACAAGGCTCGTGCCCTGTTTTTGTTTACATAGGTTCAATATACCATTAAAAAATCTTTTTCAAGCTGATTTGTCTATGTTCTTATTCATCTTGAGCATAAATAAACAGTTCCTAACGTTTAACACATACATTTTAGGTCTAAAACTGGAATTTTCACTTCAACATTCAAAATGTAAACAAAAGCTTTAATAATTTTTGACCAAAATCGTGACCATGCCCCTTTAAGGAGACGGTTTATATTTAACAAAAAAAAAAAGGAGTGGAAGAGAATGCATGTATTTTCTAATAAATCACGACATTAACTGAAAGTCTTGTAATGGCGATTGTATGCAGTATTAATCGTTTTATATAATATTAATTTTTTTTCACCGTTGTTTGACATCTTCTGCATTTGTGTCTAAATCTCTCAACGAGACGTGATACCAGTTAACTATACATGTATTAGATTCCATCAATTCTTTTTGGTCTTATCTTAAAGGATAGTCGATGTTTGAAGTACAGCTTGAGTTAATTCCAATTGCACTACCTAGATCAAATGACAAGTAAAATGCCTGTGCAGTTTTAAGTTTCTGAATATCTTTGGATAATGGAGTTAAAACAACATTTATTTGCACTAGGCAGGCATCATAGTGTTAAGTGAAAAACATTTTTACATCAATAGGCTCACATACAAAAAAGTCATCAAATCACCAAATCTGCGCGCAAATGTAAATCTACGGAGTTGAGCTCTAATACAATTGCGACGACTCCAGAGTTTTCGTATTAAAAATGATTTCAATTAAACTGAAACACGTGAAAGAGCTTTAAAATGTATCGTTTAAACACATTTCATTTAGGCGTTAGATATAGATTTTGTTAAATATCAAACTAATCATTAATTTATGTATAATATTTAACAAAATTATATATATGGCCATATATGTCAAAATTGTCGATAACTTATTTGACTTTTGATTTAAAAGTATGTTTAAAAAATGAATATTTGTCAAACATTTGTACATTCACGACTGAACAGTAAGTACTGTATATCATCAAAGGAATAATTACTCTTTACCTCCTTAATTTTATATAATGCAATCAATCATCCGTATGACCTACAATGCGCTACTGTTTGCAGACCTGAAGTTTTTATATTATGCCATGATTGCCATCCTTAAAAAAATGTTCGTTTGGAATTGCCGCCTGGGACTTTCCAGACCCAGGGAGGGAGGGATTTTCTATATTTTTCAAACTTAAACATTAACAAGTTAAACTTATTGTCCAAGAAGCGTAGTGGACAATGCACTCGCTTATTACCGCTGCGACCCGAGTTCGATCCCCGCGATCGACAGTGGTTGGTATGTGAAAGGGTATGGTGGTCGCCCACTTGGACACGTGGGTTTTCTCCAGGTACTCCGGCTTCCTCTTGATATAAGTTGTAGAACTTGTTTTTCAATCGTTGTAAAATAAATAAAAGCTCGGTTCAGTTCAATTAGGCGAGTGACAATTTCAAACAAACAATAATTTTATTATGGCCTTAATAAGATACGTTTCACTGATCAGAAGACTTCTTTATATTTCTTAATAAAGCTCAAGACCGTTTAAAAATGAACTATTGTTTTATTTCTTTACAGGAAGCTGCAAACTCAAGGTTGAAAGACGGAAATATAGCATCCTCATAGTGTACGAAAACCAAGATGTCATGCGCAATAGCACAACAAATCCCCAGCAAGTCCTGGACTGTTTACAATTGTTTAATTCTTTCAATAAAAACATTCAAAAAATTCTAGAAAGAGCACCGGAAGTGGAAAATTCCGCTAAAATCCTCATCGACGACGAGGATAACATGAGAAAGGAAGTGACGAAAGCTGATTTGGTGGGAACTGACGGACCAGAAACAATGAAGGCTTGTAACGAGAATATACACAAACTGAGGAAAATGAACAATAGTTTAAGGACCATAAAGAGACACACAGAGCGAACATTTAAGGAAGTGGTCGAAGCCTCCAAAGCATTATTCAATGAAATCGAAGCACATTAGTAAAACCAGATCTATACTGTAGAGTATAGTACAATATGTGACATGAAATCTTGATCAAAATTTTATAAATATATCGATTTTTCTTTTATTTTGAACTTATTATGATTGTTTTATTTGTCTATTAAACTATTTTATAGCATTTCTATGGACTTGAAATTTATAACTTCGTGTGAGTGTGTGTGGTGTGATTCAGTAAAGTGATGCTTGTTTTTCGACTTTTTATACGTTACTAACTTTGAAATCTAGTTTGAATACAAGATTGGTTTTTGATATATTAATTTTTACGATTGACCTTCAGGCGAGTTTTGCACAGCATTCTAGTACATATACAAAATGACTTTCCCCCGTAGTATCAGGTTTAACATTATATAAATGGTGCCTGTTTAGGAGGGTAACAGTTGAAATTGACAATTTCAATTTCAACTGTTACCCTCCCAAACAGGCACTATTTATTTTATTATACTGAATGTCTTGCATTTTAGAGAAAATTTTAATTTTTTTTATATAGAAATGACGTGAATTCTACGGCGAACCGTACGCACATAATTTACGCGCATGTGTTACCCGTTGCTAAGTGTGTTGCTAACGATGAGGGTAATAGAACGGATTATCAACTGCGTCTAAACCAATCAGATTTCAGTATTTAAATGAACGTATAATAAAGCTTATTACAGGCCGCCAGGTCGAAGGCAGTCGTCGGTTATTACCGTCTTCTGGCGGCCGGTAAACGGTATACGGAATTGAAATAATTTTAAATCTTCGGGTTGTTCACCTCCTCTTCATTGTGCTTAGTAGAAAAGATATGATATGAACATTTTAAATTTATTTCATTGGTTAAAGCTGCATGGTCCGATTTCTTCTCTTTTACAGTATTAAAATAATTTTCCAAAAAAAAAAAACCGATTACCTTAGAAGGCAATATACTTTCGCCTATTTACACCGGCAGAATCTGTCTCCTTTCAAATTATAAATATTCATATGCTCTATGTATGCTCTAAAGAAAGTAATTTTTAAGGGTTATACATGTACTTGTATGATATGAAAGAACAAGATTGGCTTTTTAAAAAGCTAACAAAGTCAGTCAGCAAAATATTAGTTTTTAGGTCAAAAGTGAATACAAAAGCTCTCATTAAGAGAGTCTAGGAGATATGTATGCGGACTCCAGGCCGTGACTGCACACGATACCGTGGATAGTCTTCTAATACGTATTTATAGAGGCGTTACTGACGATGCGCAAACTGAACAGTTTCATTACTTATTCGAATTTCTCAAACACGGACTGTCTAAACCTTCCCAGAATTCCAATTCACGCAAGCGCATTTGAAGTTTCATCCTAACTTAATTAGTCAGCCCGTGGGCTAACTAAAAAAGCTGCGGAGCTATTATAAACGTCTAGTTCAACCGGACGCTTTGTCTTTGCAACGCAGCTTTGCTCAGAGAAAGCCTGTCATTGGACGAGATCAAATTATGAAAATGTTGTTTTTTTTAAAAATAATAACAAGTTTATCTTTTAAAAGAAAGGTGCGCTAGCGTTGTAGCCATCATAAAACGCAGAAGTAGATTTCTAATCCATTGGTTTAATTTTCTGAAGCGATTAACTATCAATAGGAGGGCACAGTGATGCACTGGAATTGTGTTTGGGGTGGGGTGGGGTGGGGTTTCAATTCAGAATAGATAATCTAGAGCACGTAGAGTGGGTTTCACATCGGCACTGGCATACCTCATCAACTGTCTTTTAATCATTATGTATTTACTGTACATGTAATTTCAATTTTGACGTGAAAAATAAGAGGTCAGTAGAACCAATGGTACTGTTTTGTAGCAATCGCATCTTCTCGGGCCTTTCCAGCAAGCTCGGAAAACATATCCGATGTTGTTTTCCGAGCTTAACGGAAAAACCTAGGAAGGTAGTTAAGAAAAGATAGCTATTAATTATAATTTAAGAAATAACTTGGCATTATAAGACCTAAGCTACTGTTACTTTTTGGCATTTATGTACAGGGTGAACAACAAACTACAAAACTCAAATCATATGTAGATGATAAAACGAAATTCACATGGTACAGTCTATCTACAGAAGTATTCCCAGAGTGCCCTACTGTGAAGTCGAGCATGCGTATTCAAGTAAAAAGGACTAACGTAGTTGCTAGCGCTCGAGAGAGCTAGCAATAAATTAAAATGTATTTGAGAAATATAGTATTGTGTTTCTTTTCAAAAACAATTGGCTGAGCAGATGTACACAACTTTGTCCATATATATATTTTTTTAGAAAAAAACCCAGATGGTTTGTGGCCGTTCTTTTGGTGGTTTCGTCAATTGTTTTCTTGTATATATTTTGTACGATAACCACAAGATCTACGAATTAAAAGTATGGATACATATTCAATCAAGCCAGAGGTGTTTTTTTTAAAAACATAATATACCCACAACTGTGAAGATGACACAGAGGGAAGTGCTCAAACAATACATTAACAAAAAACTTCTGCCTTTATTTGTAAAACTGACCAAAAAACAAGTTACTTTGAAGAAGTATGAACAAAATTCACATACTAGTATACACCATCAAAAAGATAGACATATCCATTTAGTAATATTTTGTGGTGTATTTCAAAATGATATTAGTAAAGCACAGTAGTTTTATATTTGGGTCATGTTGAATGATGTTGCTTAAAAAAATGATGTCACCCATAACTCACTTGTTTTTTATAGATGGTATGTCATTCAAGTTCTTGGCAACCACCTTTCTGTAGCAATGGCTTCGCCGATTTCTTATTCCAACTTGTCCCTCTGACAATACCCGATTTCCTTTTGACAGCTGTTTGGTCTGATTGTATATCAAATCTTATGAACGCTTTAAAACGATGGTTATGCTAAGTATGTGTATGATATCCCAGATTTTGAAATATAACTAGACAATATCCCGCGCAAGCGCGGGAAATAACACTTCACGCATTAATGGGTTTTGTATTTTTTGTACACATTTTTGTAGACAATGTATCCGAAATTTTTTTTCTAAATTGTTTTTCAATCATATTTTTAAATTTCATATTTGCATTATTTATTATCTATGAAATGTCAATCCTCAATCACATAAACATGCTCAAGGATTCTTATTTCAAAACGGGGAGGGAGATGTGGTGGGTCGTATCTCTTTTCTAAAATTTATTCTTTACGTCAAAGTTCAGTTTCAGATTTTTAACACTGTCTAAAATAAGTTTCGTCTCCGTTTTATATGCAAAACATTTATCTATATAGATTTATATATACAGCAGAGTTGTCAACACAATCTGTTCATGCTTCACAAATTAATATATAAGACTACTAAAATGTATGTAATCTAAAAACGCAAGTCCATATTTATTTGTAATTTAATACCAAAATTGCCGATCCAAGGTATCTGCCCGATGCATGATGAAATCGCCCTACACTTTCCGCAGTGACGTTAATTAGTCAACCCGCGTTTTTGGTTACCCCGTTCTGGAAAGTTCTTCCATCAAAACTAAAATCGCGCATTCGAGAAACGAACTGATTCTATTTAATATTTCAAATTTTGTCAAATCCAAATTTCAATACATACATTAGATAAATTCCCGTTAAATATATTCACTCTTTACGTAATTAGCATCATAAGTCAATATTATTTCATTGCAATTATATATTTTGATACAAACCCTCACTGACTTGGATCCGCCAAAGCGTGTCCACCATCTTACTCTCATTTTTAGCTATTTCGGGCTAGTAGGTTTTTTATTTGTTTCAAAATAATTACTAATCAGGTATAATTCAATTATAGTTTACGGACATCATCTCACACGTGTTGAAATATCAAAGGCATAAGCAGTTACTCTAGTGCAGGCATTTCGTAGTTTATTGGAAAAAGTCTTAATTTATAAGCATAGACGTTACATGTATTAATCATAATTAGACTTTGTTCCCAGATTCCTTTTAGCAATACACGTACATGTAGTTTGATTCGTTGATGTAATCATCACCATTGCCCCGGATTCAGGAGTAAGTTAAAAAGCGACCTAAAGAGATGTTCTAGATCTGATGTTTAAACACTCATTACTGTTGGAATTCTGTAATTTGTAACATGAAATGTTCGGTAATGATTTATATAGAAAAGTGTCTCTCCATAAACAAACAGTTTTTGAATCTAATGATATAAAGTCAAGGGGATCTAATTACTTTTCGAGTGCTTGATAGAATTTTTTTTTCAAAATTGTGTTATCATTATTTCTGCATTTTAGAAAAAAAACAGGGAGTAAATGATGATTGATCGACTCTCAATTTAAATCCAAGTTAAAGGTGCATGAATTAACGAAGCACTGCAATAGGCGACACATTAGATGGTGTTTCCCGTTAAAGCAACCCGTGCCATAAGGGTTGTTTTTTTTTTATTAAATTAAAGCAGGGGTGCCTTTCAGAACACACACACACACACACACACACACACACACACACACACACACATATATATATATATATATATATATATATATATATATATATATATATATATATATATATATATATATTTTATATATATATATATATATATATATATATATATATATATATATATATATATATATAATCCAAAATGAGTAAAGTTAATCCACACAAGTAATAAATAATAAAAAAAAACCCAGAAAGCCGATTCAAAACTATATATATAATCTTACAACCACGCTATATCACTATCTACTTATATCATGCAATAAAGATTTGCCCTTTTTTTATTTTAAGCATATTATGGATATATATCTTCTTGTCGTATGTGTTCTATGCAAAATATATTATTTTGTTTTGCCAAGAACACGTGCCAACCAAAAATGTGCCCGTACTACCGTAACGGTATATTAAGTCAAAGTTCATTGTTACGGTGTTATAATGGAGACTAAGTCGCCTGATTTCGTGAGTTCAGAATGACGTAAATGATTAAGCTGTCAATGGATAAGGACACCCATCTTAGTGGATTTAGCTACCCATGTAATCACTGGGTCCAATTCTATTCTCTGAATTAGCGCTCAAGTCAAATAACAGAGAGTGATAAATAAAACACAATACTACATTCGCAGCCACTGGCATGCACTTGCGGACATAAGTGTCAGCATGCTGCTTTTTTGCGCCCAACCCACTTACTCTTTTACCTTGCGTTCCCAATGAGACCTTTTGGATTTAATATTTCGAATATGTTCAATTTTTTTTTTAATCAAAATTAAAACATTTGTACAGACACGTGCATTCAGAAAACTCAATACATGTAGTTTGAATATTTGTTTGTTGTTGTTACAATCGTGAACACCTTAATTTAGAGCTTTTTTATTAAATTGAGAAATTGATAATTCGTTGATTTTAAAATAATTGAAATTTTAAATTATAAACAATTTCTCAATATGTTGTAACTAATTTGACAGTTTAGAATCATCAAGGGATTCCACACGACAATAGCTACTCAGGAAGCAAAACTATAACTCATCCCACGAATTACTTTAGAAATGACAAATTATCGAAGATTAACGCCACGAGAGATCAGTTTACAATAGATTACGGTTCATAAACATTGATAAAGGAAAGGCAAATCTCAGGTTCCAATTTTATTTAAAAAAACATTAACGTCATTTCAACAGCTCGAAGCAATTCGAGTTCAAACTGGTAGAAATTTCCCTTCGAAGAAATTGTAGCGACCAGATTTCAAACTCATTGACTTTTGCAAATCCTGAAGATAAAAAATAACCAAAAAAAAAACCAAAGAGCCTCAAATCCGAATGTAAATAATTAAAGGTCTGAAGTATCAATGTCTCAATTTGATTGTCAGTTCGTCAGTCTGGTATTGAACTAAAAAACAATTGGGAAACAAAGTCAACAGCTCCTAACTATAAAAAAGTAATCACTATAAATATACTATAACCACAGCAAGTGTGCTATTCGGTGTCCGTTTTAAAAGGTTGATTAAAAATCTGCAAATCTCAAAGCAATTTCAGCGAGGTCGAGAGTCATTGGCGCAAGCGCGTAGCTCGTTGTTCTCATGATGATAATATTTATAATCACAGCTTTAAAAAATGTAACAATATCGTGTTTAGATTTTTTTCATTAATTGAGAATACCAGTAATAAAAAAGTGAATGCTAAAAGTGAATTTGATTGAGAGGCCATTTCGAAAAACTAAGCGTTAAAGTCTCTTAACGCTTTTTGGACAGGGAGAAGGAGTCGTATCCAATGGGGGCTCTAGATTCAACAAAAACAAAAAAGAACCATGTAAATATATATTACTTTATGCCTGCTTGCCCATGTTGATACAATTACAAGAAAAACTCGACTCTTTTATAAAGAATAAAACAGGTCATTTATTGAAGATTACAAAGCATAAAATTGCAGAAAACATAATGCCATAGTCAAAGCCACAACATGATATAAATCTTATTTGTTCTGTGTCCTCTCTACAACCATTTGTGTTGAGAAAAAGGTTGAATTTTGCACATTAATGTAGAAACTTTGCCTCAAAATAGGGAACCCTATTTTCATCAGTCGGCATGGGATCTATTTTTGGAACAAGAAAATTCCAGGCTATACTTAGAACTCCCGTGTCTACGGAGGCACATTGACGTTATATTTTCATCGATAAAAATAAATGTCAATTCAAAACAAACTCGGCTGAATGTAACAGAAATCACTATACCAGTTCCAATTGTTTGTTTTAGTTCTATAAGTATAAATTGAATTAAATTATTTTTAGAAATAGGGGAGGGGTCCAAAAAATGAATTGCCTTAAAGAAAAAAATACATACATTTTTCAATAAAAATATAACTTCAATGTACCTCCATAGACACAGACAAAAACATCTTGTGCAAATTGGTGGTTTTTGAGATTCATTTTAAGAATAGGGTATCCTCTTTTGAGACAAAGTTACAACTTAAATAAGCCAGTTTAGACCTTTTTCTCAACAAATGGTTGTAGAGTAGACATCCTTTCATATTTTTTCGGATTTTTAAATCTTAAATTTAGGTCTGTAGCTTCACAGTTCTTAAGTGATTTAAAATGCATTGTTCTGCCCTTGTATGCGTAATTTGCATACAAAACAACATACTGAACGTCATATTTATTGCTTTTGTATCTTTTGACAACAGTTTTAGTAACTAAAGTTTTGGACAGAAACAAGCCAGTTCAAGGAATGTTTACATTTTTCTTCTCAAATGTAAAAGATGGCCGCACATCCCCCTTAAATGACAAAGAGTAAAGAAGAGAATTTTTTTTTCTTTAAAAAATGTAAAGAGAAAACAAAGGGTCATGTATTATACAGATATACATTTTACACGACGAGAGAATACAAAGTGTCATCTTTATATAGATATACATTATTCACAACAGGAGAATACAAAGGGTCATTTATTATACAGATATACTGTACATGTACATTATACACGACGAGAGAATATAAAGTGTAATGTATTATACAGATATATTTACATTTTCAACTGTCTTTGTCTGTGATAACATTACGAATCAATTTTGAACCCTAAAACCCATTAACTTCATAAAACATGAGTGACACAAAATGGGCGTGTCTTATAGCATAACCGAGAAACGGTATTGGCTGCGCCGCGCAGTAATACATAGCACGTGCTACATGAAAAAATAGGGGTTTTAAAATAATGTTGTTTTAAAGTGTACAAATTAGAAATAATATAAATATAAGTAATAAGGAATCATTCTTTGAATATTATGAGGTGATAATTTCGGTCGGAGCGTGGTCAAATCTATCATAAAGCCCTTCGGGCTTTATTGGATTTGACCACACCCCGACCGAAATTATCACCTCATAATACTCAAAGAATGATTCCATATTCCTTAAATACATTATAAATACATTATAAATACATTATACACGACGAGAGAATACAAAGTGTTATGTATTATACAGATATACATTATACACGACGAGAGAATACAAAAACGGAGAAGAAAACACGTACACGCGCTCACGCATACACACACAGGAGAAACCTGACAGGGGAACTAAGCTACAATGTAGCTGACGGCTGAATTCGTTCTCATTAGTTGTTTTCTGCCTTTAAACTAATATAGTAAGACGGGCTAACTGAATGTAGTTATTTTAGCCAAAAAGAAAACGTCACGTATTTAATTAACACGCCAACGTCTTTTTCTTGTATTTTGTGTCTGACATTCATGCTATCAACTGATTGTTATCATATTATTTCTGGTATTTCTGAGGACATTCAGGAAGAAAAAAAACTAATTATCTAATGATGAAGGGGAAATAATTTATTGAATACTCGTGTAGAAGTTTATTAAGTTTATTTTCTATATTTAATGTCCTCATTAAAGCTGTTTAAAAAGACTAAAAGAATTTTGTGCGTTTGTATTTAAGTTCAATAGGTACATGTAGGTCTGACCTCCTTTATATTATGTACTTATTTTTTCGTTTATTTTTTATTACTTTAATCTTTATCATATTAGTATATGGTCAGAATTAAACAAATACTTGTTTGTGTCCGGAGGAACAAAATAATCATTCTCATGTAACAAAGCTTATCAAACTTCTATGATTTCTTTTGTTTATGGTTTTTGCAAACAAAATAATTGTAAATCAATGTGTATGCACACACCGTTGCAGTAATGAGACCACATCTTTCAAAATATAATGATTCAATGCTTATATTTACATTTTTTAACATTTATTCTCTTTCCGCAAATATGATTTATTTTAAAATTTCTCGGCCTTATTCAACGAGTAATGCGCAATTAACGGAAGAGCCATTGGTACAGCCGAATTATGCTGAAAAAAATAGTGCACAACGTTTTAAATTCTAATGACACAATTTTATTTTTTATTTTGTAATTTGATGAATTTGCTTTTTGTATACTAAGAAATTAATCAATTGAATTCATTTAACTCTTTAAAAAATATTTACATCAATGAAATATTTATCAGCGTAAGTATAATATCAGGTCGTGATCTGGTTTGAGGTCGCGAGGAGAGTCAGTCATGTTCTTCGAGAAATACTGAAGGAATACTGAATGAATTCATACGCTACATATTTGGTGATTGGGTCTTCTGTGTTACGCGTAAATATCCCTCAAATCAATCAATGCAATTTAATAGTGGGAAAGAAAGTGAATGTAAATATGACTACATGTATATGGAGTCAATACACTAGAGATACAATATCACTTAAAAAACAGTGACATTGTCAGGAAATCTTAGATAAAGCACGGGAAAGAGAAAAAATAAGGAAAGGAGTATAAGCTGAATACAGTATTGCTTTTTCAATCCATTTGTAATTAGGAATCCTTTTGATTGATGTTAATGACCGATTCTAAGATTACGAGTTAAAGAGTAAAATTCCAAGATGAAAGAAACGATCCACGGAAAACGACAAAGAAACGATCCAGGAAAAACGATATCATGATAATTTATGTCGAAAATACACAGGTGACGCATTCAACTAGTTTTCGAATTAGCATGAGGCTGGAATGAAAACAGGTTTTATTCGACAATTGATAAAATGTGTCTTAATTGTAATTTTGCTATAGATTTTATTGTCCTTAAACCATTCATTGTTCCATTAAAAAAAAAACGAAAATGTGCTAATAACCCAATTTTAAAACATTGAACTTGTTAATTCCTTGTTTATCGTTTTTATAAAAGTCGGTGGTTTGATTCATAAAATGTGTGTTGATAATTTGCCTGCAACCTTAAAGACAATACAACGTCTTTATCCAAAGGACAATTATAGCATTTTCCACATAACTTTTACATGTAACTAGTTTGTACAAACCTTTCTGACAGAGCCGTCTACATTCGCACCGAACAATCCTATTCAGGATACGATGTCAACATCGACGATATACTTTTATTAAAATAATCTAAAAAGAAATGAACAAAAAATTTAATTTCAATAGATATTATAGAAAATTGCTTTCAACTAGTTGTACTGAAAAATTAAAGCCTGAATTTCATTGATAGCTAGTTTTATTGCTTTTTTCGTTTTCCCACTTTTTAAGATTTAAAATCTACGAAAACTGTTAAGTCGTACGTAAAAAAGATCATCAGAAAATTATCTCCCTTGCGCCGAACAGTTTTTCAACCAATGAAATAAAGGTAAATGTTCATATCATGTATTTTCTACCAATCACAAAGGAGAGGAAGTGCACAACCCGGAGACTGTAAATTATTTCAACTCTTTATACCGTCTTCCAAGGAAGACGGTAATAATCATCTGTAATGTTATAACGCAGGAATCTCCTGGAATAGATTTAATCAAACAAATGAATTATATACTAAGGACTTTATATATACAGCCATGCATAACATAACCGATCCTTATATTTTTGCCAAATCTTGGAATAAAGGACAGCACCGTTTCTCTGTACAAAGAGGAAACAACAGGCCAAAGGAATCAGCTACATAGCTTTAGACTAATTACAGCTCTACTCTTGTGTACTCATACAGATTTTCGACAGAAAAACACTTAGTACTACTCCGAATAAAGACTCATGTTTATGAAGTTATCAACAGATAACTTCTTAAACGCACAATAGCAATAACACCAATGCGAGAACACTTTATTCCAGACGCCATTTCCCGGCCATACCAAAAAGGTTGTTGTTCCTTCTATCTTATACCGATGTGAAATCTGTTGAACCTACATGTATATAAACGAGTTTGTGATTTTTATTGTAATAAACTTTGGCGATGGTATACGAGTCGTGCGACAATAAGCCGACTGTCGACCGATAGTTCCAAGATTGATCGACAACATCAAGGTTTTTACCCTTGACCCCTTGCCATTCGGTGTGCCTCCGCATTACATCTCTCCCCCACAACCTACCACCCCACAACCTACCACCATTCATCTGAGCAAGAGCAAACGTATGGAACGCCATAGCTGCCTTATGTAGCTATTTCATAAAAAGATGCTTTATTATATGATGCTGTGGTTATTTCATGTGAAGATGATGCTTTTTTTAAATATGAAAATGGTGCTTTTTTATGTGAAGATGATGCTTAATTATATGAAGATGGTGCTTTATTATATGAAGATGGTGCTTTTTTATATGAAGATGGTGCTTTTTTATGTGAAGATGGTGCTCTATTATTTGAAGATGGTGCTTTATCATATGAAGATGGTGCTTTATTATATGAGGATGGTGCTCTTTTATGTGAAGATGGTCCTTTATTCAATGAAGATGGTGTTTTTCTATATGAAGATGGTGCTTTTTTATGTGATGGTGCTTTTTAACGTGAAGGTGCTTTTTAATGCGAAGGTGGTCACTCAGAACTCCTCTTATTTTTTAAGACTGATTTTACCATTTTTTATCTAGAAATTTTGGAAGTAAAACAAAAAATTGATGCTATTGAAATCCATTTAATACACCAATGCTAGTTCCTCTATTTTTAGCACAATAAGTATTTACGCTAACGAGATAATCGGTGTACGACTTTACCTCAACCGAACTTACATGTATTAATTGACATCTATATAATGACGGAATATTACAAGAGTTAAAGACTATTAACGTTATCCTGAACTTTGAATTGCAGAAAATAGAAATTACCAATTACCTGTGTTTAAGCGAAGAACAGGTTATTCGATGAGACGTAAATGCCCTAGCAAACTGATTAAAATCAGAACTTTGATCCGCTCTTAATTTAGTTATTGTCACCCCCAGCCGGTCCTCGTCATTGATGACAATTCCTCTTTCCCTTAAGAGTTGGAGGAAGAGGTCACATTCTTAGGGGTTTCAAAACAAAACATTTAAAAAAAAAAAATGCCCTAGGTGATAGCTAGGATTTGACTTGAAGAGAAAGTAAGGGAAAGTCAGGGGGAAAGGTTTACTATACTATAATATAGCTCAAAAGGAGGCCTTTTTATGGGTGGTAAATGCAAAAGTAAAATGTCAAGAAATACTGAAAATATATTGTAATATTATATTAATCGTATTTGTCGATTCAGCCATTTTATAGTTGTCAATGATATTTTCGGCTGAGGTCAAGTCGTACAGTTCATCGTAGGCTTAAATACTTATTATGCTAGAAAAAAGAGGAAAAAACTAGCAATTGTGTATTTTAAATGGATTTTAATTGCATCAATTTTTTGTTTTAATTTTAAAATTTCGAGATAATAAATGTTTAACTCAGTCTTCAAAAATAAAGTTTCGAGTGACCACCTTCACATTTCAAAGCACCATCACATAAAAAAGCACTATCACATAAAAAGCACCATAACATAAAAAAGCACCATCATATAAATCAAAGTACTGAAAGTACTGAAAATAGCTAAGCCGGGAAGAAAGTGTTTAAAATATATCAATTGATATGAAAATACATGTAAAGAATCATATTGCTCTTTATTGAGAAAAATGCACTTACTCAGAATTTTGAAATGATGTAGAATTTGGATATGCCTCAGTTATAGAATGCATAAATCTTTTAAATGATTAATGCATGTCGTGTTACAGTGAAAACAAAATGCTGATGACTTTTTTAAAAATCCTAATAAAAGCATTTCGCAATAAATGTAAGTGTATCTTTATTTTTGAAGCATAGAATGATTTATCCATTTGACTGTAAAGTCAAAATGTCCAATTTACAATATAACAATCTGCCTTAAAGCATGTCTAAAAAGATAGTGCTTGATTTTAAAATTTAGCATTTTCTGGAAATCGAGATCATTTGCATTAAGTTTATAATGATATTGCTTGTTAGTTTTAAACAGATTTCGCTACTGTTTAGCAGAGCTACACAGTGCATGCTTCTTATGAAGAAAATAAAGTAAAATAAGATTGTCGCCAATAACAACGATCATATGACGATTAATATTTATATATGTTTATTTGCTAATTTTTTCTGACAATTTGCAAACCAAAAAAAAACAAATGATGAACGCTAATAAATACAGTGGCAAATTACGATAACAATATTATTGCAAAATAAAAAGCCAAAAAGTTTTGACAAAAGTAAGATAATACTAATCGCATTACAGATCTGCCTTGCAGGGAATGCTACTTATTCTTCAAAATATTAGCTTTGGAATTTGAACAATATTTCCAGCCTTCTTTTACAATACACCATGCAAAGACCCCTAATGTATTAACACTACCAGATGTTAGAATATCAAAATGGAGTCGCTTCTTTTCATTTAAGCATCAACTAGACGGTCTCTTCTGGGGTATATTTTAGGGTATATCATTGAATTTGATGAAGTCTAGCTCACATCTCATCAGACGTAAAAAGTATCGTGTTTTTAACAAGTTTTATTAAAAGGATGTTGTCATGGACGCCTATGCAGATGTCACAACAGTATTTCACCATAGGTTCACGTCAAAACCTTGCTGAGGCAAAACCATTCCCGAATTCTCCTTCGAATTTGGGCCGTTTCCGCCTGCGACAGGGGATACCTTTTTATGAGATGAAAAAAAAATGTGTAAGATGTCTGACTATTCACGTTTTGTAATATTGCAAACTTTTGTGATGTGTGTTGTTTTTTATGGGAAGAGGGGGGATAATTTTTGGCTTGTGGTCTTGTGCTTTTCAAGCACAAGTGTACCTTCGACGTGAACAAACTATCGTGCCATGCTGGATGTACCTGTGTTTTTGCTAATAAATTGTAGAATTTAAGAAGTGTTGTTTAAAAAAATATCAAAAGAATTTTCGCAGAAGTTTGTTTTGAATTTATAACTTGTATCTAAAGATGCGCATTTATGATAGGGATATATAGTAAACTTTAATACTGTAGTGACACCTGCAATACATATAAGGTCTGCCGGAAAGGCCCGAGAAGTTGCCATTGGATGGAAGAACTGTTTTCACCAGCGTTTCAGAGGTCGTAACAAAGTAAACTCGTAGCCATGTAATAGGCTACGGGTTCTTTTAGAAAAATTAAACTCAGATAGAAAACTTTTAATATATTTTCGGCGTTATCAAGCAATATTGAATTGGCAAGAAGTTTCATTTCATATATACCAATATAATGGGTACAGTTATCACATACATGTAATAAGCGAATTCATTTAAATATCTAATAGTTATATTTAATTCATAGCAATGTTGAATCTTACACATCACTTTCAATTTTTACTGTTACTAAGTATTTTTATTACTGCGTAATTTGTCCATACTGCACATAATTAAATCATTAATAAAATCATATTTCCAAATTAAACGAGGTTAGCTGGTATCACTTTATAACGATTATTACATTTATTATAATATCGTATTTTCCCCAAACACATGATTGGTCGATTGCTGTCACGTGACCGTGCTATAAATTCTGTTATAGACCTTACTATACTAAAAATAGATTTTCATGACAAATACTGGTTGCGACATTGTGACGTCATAATAGCGAAATCAACACCTATACATTATGAACAAAATATTTTACTATTATACGCTTCTGTCGTGAGCTGTGTTAGCGCTATGTAATGGCTGCTTCACCTCTGTCTATTTAACCGGTTTTCTCTTGATTCACTGAAGCTATATTTTTAAGATTTGGTGATATTTCATTTAAGACCTTTTTTAACACTCCTGTGAAAATTCTAGTCTTAAAAATTGCAATTTTTACCAAAAAATTGGAATAATTTGAATGATTGTGTTCACTGATCCGTGACAAATTTCCCCAACTTTTACTTGTACAAATTGTTTTTTCATTGCTTTTACGTTTTATTGAGAAGTCGGGTCCAAGCACCACGCTCCAGTCCCAAGCAACTGCCATAAACTACCATAGAATTTGTTGCTTAATGTATACCTATGCAAATAATCACCAATTAATGGGGGGTCAATCACCTTCTTTTCGAGTGACATTCCGTGTTCTGAACCCACCCCACTTTTCAAGCACAAAACCGAAAGTGAACATTTTGGCCACAGTTTCGCATTTTCACTCCATATCTCATGAAAAGTGCTACCAGTATTAAAGTGTCATATATCAATAAAATTGACATTAGCTCCTCTATCCACAAAATTAATGCAATAAATATTCTAGCAATTTATACCCCTCAAATAACCAGCCAAACCTCAGGTTCTCCCTTTATTTCAAAATTTTGACCGGGTCTTTCGTTCGAAACTATCCCCTGCCACCTGAGAAGTCGTTCTTGTAATCGTGCTGATAACTTGTTCTCGTATTAGTCCAACTTTTCTAGGTACAAGTTACTTACCTCTTGCTTGAAAGCTTATTGCAAGATCGTTCTATGATTTCGTCGTACATAAGGTACAATGTGTTTTGTAACATCATGCCACCTTCCTCAACCAGATTGTACGAAGAATACTCGTGTGCGAAGAGGCACAAAGGCAGGTCGAAGATACACCAGACACATCAATACCATTCGTGTCAGGCAGCTCAGGTTAACTAAACAACAAGTTCCAGGGGTTAATACAGACAACCTTGTCTTTATTCCAACTGACAAAACACATGACGCACGCCCAGTCTTAACACTTGTGAATCATCGATCATTAAAGAAGTGTACAATCAGGAACATCAACACATCAAACCTTAAACCGGTGCCAAAAATTAAACATCACACATGTGATGGTTACATGTCCCTAGCTTCTTTAAATTGTCGGTCAGCGGTGAACAAAACGGTTGCAATCAATGATTACATTGTCTCTAATGATATTGACCTTTTAGCCCTTACAGAAACGTGGCTTGGAAAGGAAAATGACAATGTGATTTTATCCGAACTTACACCAGAGGGTTTCTCTGTCTTGCAAAAGCCGAGAAAACACCGGGGAGGTGGATTGGCATTGATTCATAAAAATCATATTTCATGCTGTCACAAACCCATTTCCACCGACTTTCATTTCACACATTTTGAGCACCTGGAGTGTACAGTTGCCTCATCAAACAACCATGTGAGATTGTGTGTAATCTACCGCCCACCAGCTTCCAAATCCAACGGATTCAAGACCACTGTGTTTTTCGAGGAATGGTCATGCTACCTTGACCAACTTGTCATCCTTCCCGAGGAATTGATAATTACAGGTGATCTTAACTTTCACGTTGATGATCCAAACAACATCGATGCAGGAAGGTTTCGGAGAATTTTGGATGAGCATGGGTTAACGCAGCACGTGAAAGGAGCTACTCATGTCCATGGTCACACCCTGGACTTGATTATCACGCGAAACAGCAGTCACATCCTTAGTAGCGCGCCTACAATCCAAGACCCTGCTCTCTGTGATAACAACGGCAACGCTGGAGGTGACCATTTTGCCGTAAGCGTTCAGTTACATATATCCAAACCGTTAAAAGAACGCAAAACCATAACTTTCCGCAAACTCCGGAAGATCGATATATCAAAATTTAGAAATGACTTAACATCATTGGACAAGCTTCATGATCTCGACAGGTCCTTGGATGTACTAGTTAAATGTTACGATCATGAATTGCGCACTCTCTTGAATCAACATGCTCCTGAGAAAACCAAAACTGTAACAAGACATTCAAACACACCATGGTATAACGACGAACTTCGAATGGCAAAGCGCGAAAAACGTCGAGCAGAGAGACTCATGCGAGAAACTGGACTTGTTGTTCATAAAGAAATCTTCAAGAGCAAATCTTTAGAATCGTGCAGATTGCTACTGTCGGCCAAAGAGAACTACTTCTCTGAAAAGATCGCAGAGATCGGTAGTGACCAGAAACAACTTTATAAAATAACAAACAATCTCTTAGGCAAAGACTGTGGTCCAATTTTCCCCACACGTGACGACAAGGAGGAAATGGCAAACGAATTTGGAAGATTTTTCATCGGGAAAATATCCACCATCCGTGACCAGCTTGCTATATCCAAGGAAAACCTCGGACTGGGTGAGTTAGGCGCTGACATGATATTTTGTGGACAACCATTAGATTGCTTTGCATTAACAACTGAGACTGAGGTTCGTAAATTAATCATGCGCTCAGCTCCTAAATCCTGCGAACTAGACCCAATACCGACCCATATTCTGAAACAATCGATTGATGTCCTATTGCCAATTATTACAACAATTATCAACAAGTCCCTTTCAGAATCATCAGTGCCATCCTCGTTCAAAGAAGCTGTAGTCCGCCCGTTGCTAAAAAAGCAAGGACTTGACAATGAAGTTCTGAAGAACTACCGCCTAGTTTCCAACCTGTCATTCCTTTCTAAAATCCTGGAAAAGGTAGTCAATGCACGACTTGAGCATCATCTTGTGTCAAACAATCTGCAAGATACATACCAGTCTGCATATCGGGTATATCACTCTACAGGGACGGCACTTTTGAAGGTACACCATGATATTGTGACAGCGCTAGACTCCAACTCATGCGCTGTTCTTTTGATGTTGGATCTGTCAGCTGCTTTTGATGTAATTGACCATTCCATCCTTGTTAAGCGTCTTAAATTTTCCTATGGAATAGGCGGCGATGCTCTGGCGTGGATTGAATCTTATCTCACCAATAGATATCAGCGAGTTGCGGTCCTTTCATCTACGTCGGCTGATTTCCAACTTAATTATGGTGTACCACAGGGGTCAGTTCTAGGGCCAAAGCTCTACTGTATGTTCTCCAAACCCATATGTGAGATTTGTCGCAAGCACGGAATGTCTTTCCACAGCTATGCTGATGACACTCAAGTATATATGGTTGTCAAACCAAGCCTGGCATGGGACACAATAACACGTAGACTTCAGGCATGCCTTTCAGATATCAGTGATTGGATGAAGACCAATATGCTTAAATTAAATCAAGACAAAACAGAACTTATTATATTTTCTCCTAAAAACAGAATTGGTGCATTTGAAAACTGCAAAATAAACTTTGACGGTCAGATTATTGATGCAACTTCCTGCGTTAGAAACCTTGGGGTGCTCTTTGACCGGACGCTGACTTTAGATGACCAAATTAGTTCTATTTCTAAACAGTGTTTCTACCAACTTCGAAATATTGGTCGAATTCGTAAACTCATTTCGGAAAATGCTTGCAAAACGTTAGTGTGCTCCCTTGTCACATCAAGGCTTGATTATGGAAACGCATTGCTGTATGGGTTGAGCTCCAGCTCCTTGTCAAAGCTACAGAGAATTCAAAATACAGCTGCCAGAATAATAACAAGAACCAAGAAGCATGATCATATCACACCGGTGCTGATTGCTCTTCATTGGTTGCCAGTGGAATTTCGAATTCAATACAAACTAGTTTTGACTGTTTTCAAGGCGTTGCAAGAGAAGTCACCGGAATACATTCAGAACCTTGTTGATGTATATTTTCCATCAAGATCACTTCGATCAGAGAACTCGAGATTTCTGGTTAAGCCCAAGGCACGTACCAAATTTTATGGAAATCGGCGTTTCGATGTCAGTGCAGCTGAACTCTGGAACAGTCTTCCCGCAGTTTTAAGACTCGAAGAAAATCTGACCAGTTTTAAAAAGTTACTCAAGACACATCTTTTTAAATTAGCGTTTTATAATTGACCCTTTCATCAGTTTAATTAGATCTTCAGTCTTTAATCTGTGCTGAAAATGTTTTATGAATATTTTAAAAACTGTTTAGCCTATTTTCTATATGTAAACCTCTTTTTATAGATTTATATGCCTATAATAACTCAATCAATTTTATTTGTGTATGCTCATTGTGTAGTTTTAACTTGTTATGTAAAGCGCTTTAGAGTAATTTTATTATATTTAGCGCTATATAAATGTTATAATAATAATAATAATAATAATAATAATAATAATAATATATATATGGCCACGAAATTAAATCGTGCATGGATTATTTTCGCGACATTTACAATATTAGATATCATATTGTAAATATAACTAAGGAACTGAGTAGGTATTAAAAGCTACCTAAAGAATATCCTTGGTTTTATTTGAGGATTATGCAAAAATTATAAATCAGATTTTCTTGGTACAGAATATAAGGTATTATCATCGGTGTCAAACGTGTGCATGTAAAACGTGTTCTATAATATTTGACCTCAAAATCTTTATTAATTTCAATTTCTAAAAAAAATGTATCAACTTGAATAGACTTTTGTTGTATTTAATAGGTTATACATGTAGCCTGTATCTATGCATGTATGTGTGAACGTGTTATATTGTAAAATGAAAAATAGTTAATTTAAAAAAGTACAAGTACCATCATGAACTTGTAATCGTGCAGTCTGAGTCCATTTTCGAACCATGTATCCTAATAATTAATGTCGATCTCCTCGAGACGAAGAGCTAGGTATAGCCACCGTAAATCAAATTATAAACAAAGAAATACATGTTATAATTTTTATATAAAAAAAAAACCTACATATTGCATATATACTGCCAAAAACTTTACACAGTAATTAGTTGTTTTTAATCTATGCTGCTTTTTCATATGAAAATGGTGCTTTTTTATGTGATGGTGCTTTTTAATGTGAATGTGCTTTTTAAAGCGCTAAGCATAGCTGCAGCGCTTTTTTGTCGCCAGATTTCTAATCCTTCTTCCAATTTCGTTTTCGCAATTCCTATACATTCGCCACCTACTGGCGGATGCTGGAGAAGTCGTAACCTGGAGAAGTCATACTCTGGAAATCTCATAAATATGCATTAGGGAGAACTTAATTATCTTCAAGTTATCCTGCATGCAGATGCATTTGTTCTACCAGTATTAACAATGAGTTTCATTTTAAAATCATTATTATATATATCTGATATGGGTGCTCTAAAATCCATAACATGATGATTTATTTCGAAAAAAAATGGAAGTAATATGCATTGAGTTGTGTTTTAGGTGTTTAGTAATAATTGGAATAATTCTACAATATTAATAGGTTTTGAGTGTTTTTAAACGGTATAGTCTTGAAAATTCTCGCCCGCCGTACCAAATATTTAAAATATATATATAAAATATGATTATTGCTAATTCTATCCGGACGGAAAATTTTAAAATTCAATATCGGCATGGGACACGATACCCATGTTTACCCATAATATTTCGAGCTAGATGTAATATGTTACAGTTATGAACACCATGTTTTATCTAAAAATGCAGCATTTTTTATACAAAATTGTTCGATTAACACATTTTCCACGATAATTTGTGCTGCTTTTTATTAACATTATTTTAGGTTTCGTTTTCTTTATGCAATATTTCAGGAATATCTTTCTATCAATTTGCATTGATATGTTATTTTATAATTATCCAAAACCAATGATTGAATATTATTTATAAAAAAAATATAACTGTCTAGTTACTTGAAATACTACAGTAAATATTATACAATTATAGCCTTTTGATGAGGTCAATACATGGTTTTATAGACCTGATGAGAGTATATCGACCGAGGACGAAGTCCGAGATTGATATACTCTCATCAGGTCTATAAAACCATGTATTGACCGATATCAAAAGGCTATAACTGTTTTATTATAATAAATCAAAAACCAATTCTCTTCATTTTCTTCAAGCGTATTATTATTATTATTATTATAACATTTATATAGCGCTAAATATAATAAAATTACTCTAAAGCGCTTTACATAACAAGTTAAAACTACACAATGAGCATACACAAATAAAATTGATTGAGTTATTATAGGCATATAAATCTATAAAAAGAGGTTTACATATAGAAAATAGGCTAAACAGTTTTTAAAATATTCATAAAACATTTTCAGCACAGATTAAAGACCGAAGATCTAATTAAACTGATGAAAGGGTCAATTATAAAACGCTAATTTAAAAAGATGTGTCTTGAGTAACTTTTTAAAACTGGTCAGATTTTCTTCGAGTCTTAAAACTGCGGGAAGACTGTTCCAGAGTTCAGCTGCACTGACATCGAAACGCCGATTTCCATAAAATTTGGTACGTGCCTTGGGCTTAACCAGAAATCTCGAGTTCTCTGATCGAAGTGATCTTGATGGAAAATATACATCAACAAGGTTCTGAATGTATTCCGGTGACTTCTCTTGCAACGCCTTGAAAACAGTCAAAACTAGTTTGTATTGAATTCGAAATTCCACTGGCAACCAATGAAGAGCAATCAGCACCGGTGTGATATGATCATGCTTCTTGGTTCTTGTTATTATTCTGGCAGCTGTATTTTGAATTCTCTGTAGCTTTGACAAGGAGCTGGAGCTCAACCCATACAGCAATGCGTTTCCATAATCAAGCCTTGATGTGACAAGGGAGCACACTAACGTTTTGCGAGCATTTTCCGAAATGAGTTTACGAATTCGACCAATATTTCGAAGTTGGTAGAAACACTGTTTAGAAATAGAACTAATTTGGTCATCTAAAGTCAGCGTCCGGTCAAAGAGCACCCCAAGGTTTCTAACGCAGGAAGTTGCATCAATAATCTGACCGTCAAAGTTTATTTTGCAGTTTTCAAATGCACCAATTCTGTTTTTAGGAGAAAATATAATAAGTTCTGTTTTGTCTTGATTTAATTTAAGCATATTGGTCTTCATCCAATCACTGATATCTGAAAGGCATGCCTGAAGTCTACGTGTTATTGTGTCCCATGCCAGGCTTGGTTTGACAACCATATATACTTGAGTGTCATCAGCATAGCTGTGGAAAGACATTCCGTGCTTGCGACAAATCTCACATATGGGTTTGGAGAACATACAGTAGAGCTTTGGCCCTAGAACTGACCCCTGTGGTACACCATAATTAAGTTGGAAATCAGCCGACGTAGATGAAAGGACCGCAACTCGCTGATATCTATTGGTGAGATAAGATTCAATCCACGCCAGAGCATCGCCGCCTATTCCATAGGAAAATTTAAGACGCTTAACATGGATGGAATGGTCAATTACATCAAAAGCAGCTGACAGATCCAACATCAAAAGAACAGCGCATGAGTTGGAGTCTAGCGCTGTCACAATATCATGGTGTACCTTCAAAAGTGCCGTCTCTGTAGAGTGATATACCCGATATGCAGACTGGTATGTATCTTGCAGATTGTTTGACACAAGATGATGCTCAAGTCGTGCATTGACTACCTTTTCCAGGATTTTAGAAAGGAATGACAGGTTGGAAACTAGGCGGTAGTTCTTCAGAACTTCATTGTCAAGTCCTTGCTTTTTTAGCAACGGGCGGACTACTGCTTCTTTGAACGAGGATGGCACTGATGATTCTGAAAGGGACTTGTTGATAATTGTTGTAATAATTGGCAATAGGACGTCAATCGATTGTTTCAGAATATGGGTCGGTATTGGGTCTAGTTCGCAGGATTTAGGAGCTGAGCGCATGATTAATTTACGAACCTCAGTCTCAGTTGTTAATGCAAAGCAATCTAATGGTTGTCCACAAAATATCATGTCAGCGCCTAACTCACCCAGTCCGAGGTTTTCCTTGGATATAGCAAGCTGGTCACGGATGGTGGATATTTTCCCGATGAAAAATCTTCCAAATTCGTTTGCCATTTCCTCCTTGTCGTCACGTGTGGGGAAAATTGGACCACAGTCTTTGCCTAAGAGATTGTTTGTTATTTTATAAAGTTGTTTCTGGTCACTACCGATCTCTGCGATCTTTTCAGAGAAGTAGTTCTCTTTGGCCGACAGTAGCAATCTGCACGATTCTAAAGATTTGCTCTTGAAGATTTCTTTATGAACAACAAGTCCAGTTTCTCGCATGAGTCTCTCTGCTCGACGTTTTTCGCGCTTTGCCATTCGAAGTTCGTCGTTATACCATGGTGTGTTTGAATGTCTTGTTACAGTTTTGGTTTTCTCAGGAGCATGTTGATTCAAGAGAGTGCGCAATTCATGATCGTAACATTTAACTAGTACATCCAAGGACCTGTCGAGATCATGAAGCTTGTCCAATGATGTTAAGTCATTTCTAAATTTTGATATATCGATCTTCCGGAGTTTGCGGAAAGTTATGGTTTTGCGTTCTTTTAACGGTTTGGATATATGTAACTGAACGCTTACGGCAAAATGGTCACCTCCAGCGTTGCCGTTGTTATCACAGAGAGCAGGGTCTTGGATTGTAGGCGCGCTACTAAGGATGTGACTGCTGTTTCGCGTGATAATCAAGTCCAGGGTGTGACCATGGACATGAGTAGCTCCTTTCACGTGCTGCGTTAACCCATGCTCATCCAAAATTCTCCGAAACCTTCCTGCATCGATGTTGTTTGGATCATCAACGTGAAAGTTAAGATCACCTGTAATTATCAATTCCTCGGGAAGGATGACAAGTTGGTCAAGGTAGCATGACCATTCCTCGAAAAACACAGTGGTCTTGAATCCGTTGGATTTGGAAGCTGGTGGGCGGTAGATTACACACAATCTCACATGGTTGTTTGATGAGGCAACTGTACACTCCAGGTGCTCAAAATGTGTGAAATGAAAGTCGGTGGAAATGGGTTTGTGACAGCATGAAATATGATTTTTATGAATCAATGCCAATCCACCTCCCCGGTGTTTTCTCGGCTTTTGCAAGACAGAGAAACCCTCTGGTGTAAGTTCGGATAAAATCACATTGTCATTTTCCTTTCCAAGCCACGTTTCTGTAAGGGCTAAAAGGTCAATATCATTAGAGACAATGTAATCATTGATTGCAACCGTTTTGTTCACCGCTGACCGACAATTTAAAGAAGCTAGGGACATGTAACCATCACATGTGTGATGTTTAATTTTTGGCACCGGTTTAAGGTTTGATGTGTTGATGTTCCTGATTGTACACTTCTTTAATGATCGATGATTCACAAGTGTTAAGACTGGGCGTGCGTCATGTGTTTTGTCAGTTGGAATAAAGACAAGGTTGTCTGTATTAACCCCTGGAACTTGTTGTTTAGTTAACCTGGGCTGCCTGACACGAATGGTATTGATGTGTCTGGTGTATCTTCGACCTGCCTTTGTGCCTCTTCGCACACGAGTATTCTTCGTACAATCTGGTTGAGGAAGGTGGCATGATGTTACAAAACACATTGTACCTTATGTACGACGAAATCATAGAACGATCTTGCAATAAGCTTTCAAGCAAGAGGTAAGTAACTTGTACCTAGAAAAGTTGGACTAATACGAGAACAAGTTATCAGCACGATTACAAGAACGACTTCTCAGGTGGCAGGGGATAGTTTCGAACGAAAGACCCGGTCAAAATTTTGAAATAAAGGGAGAACCTGAGGTTTGGCTGGTTATTTGAGGGGTATAAATTGCTAGAATATTTATTGCATTCCTTTTGTGGATAGAGGAGCTAATGTCAATTTTATTGATATATGACACTTTAATACTGGTAGCACTTTTCATGAGATATGGAGTGAAAATGCGAAACTGTGGCCAAAATGTTCACTTTCGGTTTTGTGCTTGAAAAGTGGGGTGGGTTCAGAACACGGAATGTCACTCGAAAAGAATGTGATTGACCCCCCATTAATTGGTGATTATTTGCATAGGTATACATTAAGCAACAAATTCTATGGTAGTTTATGGCAGTTGCTCGGGACTGGAGCGTGGTGCTTGGACCCGACTTCTCAATAAAACGTAAAAGCAATGAAAAAACAATTTGTACAAGTAAAAATTGGGGAAATTTGTCACGGATCAGTGAACACAATCATTAAAATTATTCCAATTTTTTGGTAAAAATTGCAATTTTTAAGACTAGAATTTTCACAGGAGTGTTAAAAAAGGTCTTAAATGAAATATCACCAAATCTTAAAAATATAGCTTC
Source organism: Magallana ariakensis (assembly GCA_020458035.1). Taxonomy (NCBI): domain Eukaryota; kingdom Metazoa; phylum Mollusca; class Bivalvia; order Ostreida; family Ostreidae; genus Magallana; species Magallana ariakensis. The sequence continues at coordinate 54,953,664 of CM035814.1, read as the reverse complement.
AGTGAATCAAGAGAAAACCGGTTAAATAGACAGAGGTGAAGCAGCCATTACATAGCGCTAACACAGCTCACGACAGAATATATATATATATATATATATATATATATATATATATATATATATATATATATATAGTGCCAAATAAAAAATATTTTATCTCGTTTTACGAAAAAGATCTCGTTAGTACGAGTTAATTATCTCGTTATTACGAGAAAAGATCTCGTTATAATAACGAGATCTTTTCTCGTAATTACGAGATCTTTCTGTAATAACGAGATAATTAACTCGTAATAAAGATATCTTTTCTCGTAATAACGAGATAATTAACTCGTAATAACGAGATTTTTTATCGTAATTACGAGATTAAAATATTTTTATGTGGCCTTTTCGTCTTTCGTACATAACGGCAGTGGTGTGCGCATACAAATTGAGTAACGCGCGTTGTAGTATAAACCTTTAGCTACATTGAGAGCACGAACTGCATTAATTGTCGTAAGACTTCCAAAATGTTGATCTACATGTATATATAGGATATTGTTTCTTCTTATATTGGTACATATCGACAAAAGAGAAAGTAAGGATAGTTTCATGAAAAAGACGAAAAGATGTTGGTTATAAAAGAATCGATAATTACAAATAAAAAATTAACTGCATTGAATATATATCTATTCGCAAAATTCAATCACAAAATCGATAAAAATTTACTTACTGAATAAATTTTGACAATAAAATTCGTGAAATATACTTTATATACACTGTGCAAAGAAAATAAGTGCATAAGTGTACTCAACCTATAAAAACCGTGGATAAATTATTTTTTAATCGCTATTTATAGGCACGTAGTTTAGGGGGAATTTTTCTTGATGGTGGGGGGGGGGGGGGGGGAGGGGGAGGTCACCCAGAACACTAGCTATAGATAAGACTCTGCTAAATGTTTATGATAGGAGAAGCGTTAATTTATATCTTATTCCAGTAGCGATGTTTTACTTTGTGACGTAACTGTATAGTTAATATTGATTTTACCATTCACGGAGATCAGAGTGGGTATATACAAACAGAGAACTTCTCGTTTCGTTCCTCAATTTACAACTGGCAACAAGCATACGTCAGGTGAAAAAAAAATTATATATATATATATAAAATTTTGGACATTGACCGGAATAAAAGTGAAGGCAGGCAGACGTTTCCTTATCATTTTCCCATGTTTTGCATCGACAACTACTACTTCTACTACATTGTACGAGGGCAAGGTTTCTGTTTCTTCGATGACACAGGTACACACAACGTACAAGAGTGAATTCTCAATCAAAACTTCTTTGCAACTGGACAATTTTACAGAGGTTCGCAAACTGGACATATTTGATTCGAAGTTAGCGGCGTGGGAAGATTATCTTGTTGGAATTCAGTTACTTCTAACAGGTAATATTTCGAAATTTAATGTCAACGTTATGCAAAATGATGTTTAGAGTTTCAAAATGTTAAATGCTTTAATTGGGTTTTTTATTTAAGTTAATGTAAAAAAATACCGGGTATTTTAATTTGAAAGATAGGCGAACTACATAGAGGTAATATGTTAGCACACACTGGTTTGCAATTGAGTTTGTGGACGAGTGCAAATGTTTTGTTGTCATAAAATAATTTCTCAAAATCAGAATTACTAACGACAGGGTAGGGTATATTACAATATGCATAAAAGTAGACCAATGGTGTTTTATGCGGTAATTGCCTAAGGAAATCAAGACTAGTTTAAATAAAGATTAAGGAAACAAATTTCCCATCAGATCTACCTTCAATTTTAAGTTATGATTCGTTAACCTATAAACTATTACTAAGTAAATAAAAATACCATCAATTTAGATTTATCTTAATACAGAGATCTTCTTCTTTAGGAGATCAATGCAGTCTAAAAATTACCACGACCATTTAGCCCTCTTAAAACAGACTTGATGGAGCTGAAAATCAAAGCAAGAGAGCATATCATCTGAAATATAAAATTAAAAAAACCTAAACAAACTAAATCAATCATGGAATGATTGAGTGATGAAGCCGTTACTTTGAACAGCCTGTATGTACAAAACAATATTTACGTAAGAGAGCATATCGTCTGAAATATAAAATTAAAAAAACAAAACAAACTAAATCAATCATGGAATGATTGAGTGATGAAGCCGTTGCTTTGAACAGCCTGTATGTACAAAACAATATCTACGTATAAAATGGTGTTACAGTAAAATGCTTTAATTAATTGCTTCCAGATATAGGTATGTTAAACATAATCGCAAACACAGAACTCGAGGTTATAACTGTAAAGTTTAGTTGTGAATCGCTTTCGCTAAATTGTACATGTACATGTATATCTATAATGGTAGAATTTGCTAGAACATCTAATTTTATGAAGCTATATTAAACTAATATGCACACTATGTTCTTCACTGACATGAATGAAATAATTTCCAGAAGAAATATCAATGGCCACATAGAGATCTCTATTGATCACGAATACCCATGGGTGAAAAGGGGGGAAGCGATGTGTAAATCCTAGATTTGATGAACGAAACTTTCTTCGGGGGTTGGAATGAGTATGGGAATTGGGGTTGGGTTGAGAACAGATGAAGAAGAAAAAACATATTTCGTCTGTATGGTGTTCAAGATGTTTGAAAGGGAATATTTTTCAATATCAAAATGATTAACATATCATAGAAAGAATATACATGTATGTGAATGAATTAAGTCTTTTGACACTGGCTTTGAATACGTAAGTTACCTTCGATCGAGTTTTTCTTTCAGTGGCGTTCCTGTCTTTGGATTAATGGAAGACAAGAAAATCAAAAGACACGCGATGCTTTTATATGATTAATTTACATTTAATAAGCCTGCAGTTGTTGAACAGGATACGGTACCGGTTTCAAAATTCCAGTCATTTTCAATTACGTGGTAGTCAAATAATACATCGGCTGTATGGTCTCAAGTTTGGGCTCGTGGTCAAAAATGAATTTTAAAAAATCAATAACATTTTCAGTAGATAATATCTCTTCAATAAAATTTAATAAAAGTATATACTACAAGTACAGATATTAAGCAATTACAAAGAAATTTGATTAAAATACATTTGTAGTCGTATTTGGTTTGTGTTGTGTGAAGGAGAACAGGCTGACCCAATTTTTTTATATACACATGGAAAGTTTTCCAAAGTGCTTTTACATAACTTGTTGTTATCTAACTCAGAGAATTTTATATAAACCAGGGTCAAAGCTATTGAAGTACCAGCATATTTAACGTTTTTAAAAACAAAATATCAATTTTTGGAAGCTGATTGATCAACTCTTCTATAAAATTACTCGCACCGAAAGTGGTGAGGACCTGTACACTTACATGTATTAGAGTGACAAAAAGGGACAAAAACATAAATTCTTTGATAAAATGCGAAGATTGTTTCTCTCATTGGTCATCCTTAAAAAAAACCCACCCCAAAACCCACCCTCCCATCACTACTTTCACTATTTTGATTCTTTTCAGCCTTTACAGCGTTCGTTCTAAATATCTTCGTTATTATCGTTTGTGTACGAAAACGCAGCAGCCTGGTGCCCGCTGACTATTTCATAGTGAACCTTGCAGTGAGTGATTTAATTCTGTCTGTTGTGGGACTTCCTTTCGGAATATCCTCGTCTTTCTTACATCGGTGGACGTTTGGTTCTGGCGGTAAGGATGAAAATACATTGTCTTAAACAAAAGAAAATAAGTTGATAGTTATTTTTGGGGGGTAAGGGTAAGGATGGTTAGGTTTTCTCTCTCTCTTTTTGTTTGGTCCTATTTTTCCTTGTCAATAAACATTTGTTCTTCAAATTTTTAAAAATTCTCTCAACTAAGTTCCTCGGTACTCTTTTCGACAATTTGCTAATAACGAGAGTATGGGCGGCGGAAAGGGTAAAAAGAGTTAATGCAAAACAAACTACTTATTTATAAAAACATGCTTATATACGAAACGGACCAGCTAAAAACAAAACCAACAGCCTCTTTAACAAAATCGACAGACACCGATGCAAAGCAAACGATCACCGATGCAAAACCAACAGTCATGCACTGAGTAAACGCTAGATGGCGTGCAAAGAGGTATCAGGAGAAATAGTACCCTGGAGAAATCGTAACCCGGCGAAAACGTACCCTTGAATTACAGGGAACGTTTATATGCCCGGATCCAGATTTTTTTACAGGGAGAAAGGAGGGATCCGAGGGATATATAGGTGTGCCAGGGGTGGGGTGGTGGTGATGGGGGTCCGTGCCATGATATATTCGGTAATTTTACTATGAAAATTTAAGAAGTTTTGAGTTTTCCGGGGGGGGGGTCTGACTTCAGGTTATCTACCAAAAAAAAAAAAGACTTTTAAGCTCTGTATTTCGTTTGTAACTTGACTTTCAAAGTATGGTCAGGCATATAAAGCATCACATTTACCATTCTGGACATAAATAATAGAAAAATAATTTTAAAAAATTTTCGGGGGGGGGGGGGGGAGGGGCTCATCAGTTACATTATATTTTGTGTAAATAACAATCATGCAAAACAAACGTAAAAGTTATGAAACAATATAATATAAAAATCCAAGATTGTGATAATTCCCATTATTGTAGATAGAGATGTAGGCCCCAAATCCGCGTAATAGTCTAATCGATAATTAATAATATTGCCAATTGCTGCTGGTTAAACAAATGCACATATTATACTTATATTGAACTTATGGGAAAATCAATTTTTTAAAAAGCCAGAAGTTATTTTAACAGTCGCCAAGCAACGTATTTTTGATAATTATAAACAGTCTCTACCTGCTGATATAAATGCCTCTTCCAAATGTACAATCTATAAATATTTAGTTGATCATTGTACTTTGCAGTCATATCTGACAAAAAGAATTCCATTTACAATATAAGAAACTTATATGTAAATTAAAATTATCATCTCATTGTCTTACCGGAGAAATTGGTAGATACAGCAATAATCCATTAGAAAGACGTTTATGTCCTTTATGTTCATCAGAGATAGAAGATGAATATCATATTAAATTGAAATGTCCCTTTTATTGTAATTTAAGAGAAAAATTATTTTAAAAAATTATAGTTTTACTAATTAAACCATCCGTCTTTAAATCAATTCAACTGTATTGTAAACACAAAATGTAAAGATTTGTGCAATTTTTGTAAATATATTAAGAATACTTTTGTTATCAGAAAACTTCATGTATAAACTTGCCTTTTTCAAGTGACCCGTTTATATGTATATCAACATGTGTATATTAATTGGCATGTATACGTCTATGAGCTGTACAGCTGTTGACCAATAAACAATACAATATTATACATGTATAACAATACTAAATCCCGTCCGGGTACTACAGACCCGGGCGCGTCTAACATTTATGGATACATACATGTATAGAAATAAAAGATATACCCCCCCCCCCCCCCACTCCTCGAAAACTCTAAATTTCTCAAATTTCAATAGTAAAATTACCGAATATATCATGGCTCGGACCCCACCACCACCACCACCCCACCCCTGGCACACTTTAATATTTCTCAGATCCCTCATTTCTCCCTGGAAAAAAATCTGGATCCGCGCATATAAACGTTCCCTGTAATTCAAGGGTACGATTTCTCCAAGGTACGATTTCTCCTGATACCGCTTTGCACGCCATCTAGCGTTTATTCAGTGCATGACTGTTGGTTTTCCATCGGTGATCGTTTGTTTTGCATCTGTTGATTTTGCAAAAGAGGCTGTTGGTTTTGTTTTAAGTTGGTCTGTTTCGTATTTTAGCATTTTTTAAAAATAAGTACTTCGTTTTGCATTTACGTCTTTTTTTACCCTTTCCGCCGCCCATACGAGAGCCAAAATTATCCAAACAAGTTGGAAGAGAAAGTAAGCTTTTCTATTTTATTCAGTTTTGGATAAATCAAAATTTACCCCGTACTTGTATTACAAGAATGGGATTAAAGAAAAAGAAAACACCAAAGATAATTTAAAAGCACATTGCCATTGCTGAAATCTAACAATAGTGTAAAACCTTTAACTGGAATGATGTTTCATATCGTTTTATTTTAATCTGAATTTAATGCAATAACCAGGCTTAGCAATGATATACCGGTATGTCATGTGTGTGAACTTCATAATACCACGTGAGCATCGATTTTCATGGATTTGGTCAAACTCAAGATTAAGGAGGCTAAATGGCTAATAAACTGTCCATCAGATTTACCTTAAGATTTTAGATTTCATATCTTAAGCCATAAACATTTATTTAGTAAAGAAGATTTTCATATATTTTAAGGATTGATATAGTTTAAAAATGGCCACGACCATCCCGCCCTCTTAAAAAGATACATAAAGTGGACAATGGTCCTTTTAATCGGCTCTATTATCATGAAGCTTACGTCATTGAAAATGTGTATCATGTGGGTCGACTTCACGACAAAATCCACGAAAATTGGTTGAACCACCTTAAAGGCTTCCATTTTATTTCTAGGTTGCAGGATATACGGATGTCTCGGATTCTTCTGCGGGGTAGTCAGCATTTCAACCCTAGCCTTAATGAGTTTTTCAAGATATGTCCACGTGTGCAAATCCAGTAAATGTAAGGATTTTTATTTTCTAACATCTACATGTATATCCAAATTCGCGTCATGCACATTCAATTACTAACGATAGTAAATTTTACACACATACATGTACACGCAAATATCGAAACAAAGCTGTTTTAATACCAAGAGTAATTCAGTACATATTTTTGTCCATGTCTATGATGTTGATTCATATCAAACTTCCTATATTAATCTCTAATAAACTAGAATCAGACATGAAGCAGACTTTTATAAAGTCGACTTGATTACTGCTAAGACTAAATGTTTGTTATTGATATGATTACTCAATTTTTTAATGAATCTCAGACATGTTTTTAATTATTGATGGCATGTGTTTGAATCACATGGCATTAATAATTAAAAGCCGTTGAATTCCACTGAAATTCCATTAACCCGTATGAGCATTTCAATATCACTTCTCTTCTACATAAAAACACGAAACTTTATTTTTTTCCTTGTAATTAAATATAATTCCTTAACTTAACAAAGGTAATGTCGTTAATCAAATATCACGTTGGTTTTTTTTCTTGTATTTTTAGTTCTACATGACATACAATGAAACAAAAAACTGTTGAATTGCAAGTTTTATTTTTTTCAAGAAGTCTTTATGCAGTATTTCAAATTTCAAGGTTCAATGTTCATTGTCACGCGTTTGAATTACTAAGTATACCACCGGGAGTATAAAGATTTAAATGATTTCTTGTTCATTATTGCCTCAAATTCCTTGTATTGTAAGTACTTTCGGTGAGTGTACTTTCGGTGAGTGTTCTAGCTATAGGTTACCAAACCTCTAATATACTGTGGAATCATCATTGTTCGTGGGGGGACAAATGTCTGTGGCTTTCGTTGGTATCTCTTGCCCATGGATTTACATCCCTACGAACGTATAACAAAGCCTTTGTTTTATATTTATTTACGAAATAAAACTTGCTACCAACGAAATGACGTCCCCACGGACCAGGTTGACTACCCGCGAACAGTGACCCCCACGAATAAAAATGATTCCACAGTAGTAGGCGTTTAGCATTTTCATTAAAATAGGGAGGAAAACCAAAGTCTGTTTCTTTAAAAAAAAAAATAATAATAAGAATTTTAAATAATGCAATTTAAAAAAACCTATGGACAGTATTAGAAAAGATGTGATTAAAAAGATTAAAATTGATTCCATGCGTGTTGCATAATACATTGTGTATGAACATTTGTCAGCAGTTTTCAGGTTTTTGGCTGTTTCTTCATCTGTACGATTAGTGCTACTTTAAGGTGCATATGAATTTAATTGGAGTTGAATTAATCAGTAATTGTACTTCACTCACTCGCAATTTACAATCCCCAACCCACAGACCGATATAACAATATGACAATGAAAAACTTCCAATTGGTCCCAGGTTCATTGAATTCATGCACTAGTATTATTCGAAGAACATATTTTAGCTTTTTTTGAAAGTCAGATCTTATTTCCTTATAAGATTGTCCATGTGGATTTCGTCATTATAAGTCACACGTTGGTACATACATGTAGGAACTAAAAAAAAGTGTTCCCGTTGATTGGTTTTTTTTTTAATTTATCAATTTTAATCCCCGGGTTATTTTATTTTCGGCTAATCTTGTTTTTGATGGTCGGGATCAAAATAATTCAAATCAAAATAATTAAAACTTTGCCTACAAGAAATGAATTGATTATCGAATACAAACAATTGTTTTATGTACTAGTATATCACCACGTACACCTTTCAATGACAATACGATTAATACATACATTTATAAGTATTAATTTACACAACGCCAACACAAAACGGGTTTTTCAACGTAAAGACTTTCCGATACATTTACGTCGTAAGATCAGAAATATACCAAGAATGGAATGATTTAGTCGACAGACTTTAACAATATTCCGATAAAAGCAAGCAATTACGTGTCAATGTTTTTATTTTTGAGATGGTATACATTGTCTGACCATGAAAAGTAATATGTTAAACTTTGTGTATATTCGTATTCTATGCTAACTCATAGAAACTTTTTTGGGAATCGTTGTTCTATGTCACCATAGCTTCCCTAGAATATTAATAGTACAGCAATCAATCCTGTCATAAATCTCAATGCATTAATTCTTATTTATTATTAAAAAGTTATGGTTGCAAGCGGAGTGGTAATAATGCCAAGTTGATTAAAAAATACCTGTATTTTTTATATACAAAATCTAATAGCTAATACTACAATTACTTATTTCGAAATCTTATTGATTTTTTCCATCCTAAATCGTTTTCAACGAAACAGCCCCTCTCTCCCAACTCCACTTCACTTTTTTCTGGCAGTGTAAATCAATATAAGAAAAGTTATTGTGGGGTGAGGGTCAAGATTTTTTGTAGGTTGCCCCCTCCTCCCATCACAAACATTGGGCATTGTGACTGACTACGGCATGGTCATTTGTAAATAAATCCTCACGTTATTTACAAGATTTAATCTTGACAACCTAGATATAGAAATTGATTCTCGAAAGAGTCTCAAATTTCTCTCTGGTATGGAACACTTTGAAAATTTAAACAGAAATTATATAAAAAGATATAATCACAGTTTTAAAATAATATTTGTTTGATTTGTTCGAAAGACACAACGTCACAAAAAAATGTCCGATACCTCCAATGATTCGTGAAACAATTTGTTGCAAACATCACGTTAGAGAACGTTATATTCTAAAGACTATTATCGATGAAATTTTCGTATTGATTTTTGATATCTATATCATAATTATTTTAAGTATAAGTAAGTATTTTTAGGAAGAAGTTTAACAAAACTGAGTAGATTAAGAGTCGGAAAGCTTAAAATGGAATTATTAAGTGTTTAGCTGGAAAGGCCAACAATTAGATTTGAAAAGGCCATTGTCATGTTGTAAATTTTGAATTTACCGGGTGGCAGTAAATACAAAATTTACAACATGACAACTAGTTGTCATGTTGTAAATTTTGTATTTACTGACAACTAGTTGTCATGTTGTAAATTTTGTATTTACTGCCACCCGGTAAAATCAAAATTTACAACATGACACCATATTAAAACTGACATTTCGGTAAAACCCCCCAAAAATAAAAAGTTAATAATGTGATCCTATGCTCTCTTTCCCAAGATATTCATGCAGCACATTTTCTTAAATTATTCAATATTCATAAATACCTCAGGGTTCAAACGATGTTCATTCAATATTATGAAAAATCCCAAGATTTCTCCTTTGAAACGTCCCCTCTAGAGGGTGTCAGATTTTAATATAAAAAGTCTACCGAGATTTTGCATTGCAAGCGACATACAAAACGTTTAAAAATTGTGCGAGGTGTTCCGAGTGATTTCTGAATGATAGAAAATGTAACCATTTCCGAGTGATTTCTGAATGATAGAAGATGTAACCATTTCCTATTATAAATCACCGTAAAGAATTTGTTTTCGTTCGCGTGAACCTAGAGAAATTGTTATATCAAATTTCAGAATCAGCTTTGATAATAGGTCCAACATGTTCCTGGTATTCCTTACCTTTAAAACTGCTCGGTAATAATATTTTTTACTATCATAATCGAATGTCATATTACAAGTAAATGATAGAATTTGATGGCAAAACAAGTTGTTCCATGCATTCTCCGCTGTGTTCTTATTATACGTGTATTTAAAGCAGACGAGTTTTAAAAAAAAACTTACATGCCATCCCAATGGTAAAGATAGAATCTATTTAAGGCGAATAGATCACAAGACTCGCTACCTAAAACCCCTGTCACAATGGAGCTGCGTCCTCATGGCGATTCCGCTGCGTCCTTAAATAAAGTAAAACGCCAAGGTACACGCAGTAGAGTCTCCTACAGCGCCGTACCAACGCAACATCATCTTCATTTGTCGCGGTGGGATCGCCTCGGACATTATAAAACGCCAGCGCCGTTTTTTGACCATGCACAAGATACGCGCCGTGGCTCTGTGTTCTGAATAACACGCAGTAGAAACGGAGTGAGGTCGCCGTGGCAGCGCCGTAAGGTCTCCCACAGCACCACGAGACTCCGTTTGCGCGCTCAAGGAACGCAGCTAATCGCAGTGTAGACGCAGTGATAAGTCAATTGCGCTTGCACGGAGACCTCCCGGAGTCTTTTGGGATGTCACTGCATCTCTGTCGCGCTCTCACTGGGCATCCATAGCTTTTGGACGGGTTGTTTTTTATTTGGCTGCGTTCATACAGCGATCCCAAAGAGCTGTTACTGCGTTCAGCGCGCTTTTTTGACGTTTCTTCTGCGTTTATTAGCGATTGTAACGCGCTCGTGCGGCGTAGGCCTATCTAGTGCGTTGTCAGTCAGACCACGAAAACGGGAACAATGGCTGTTGTACAATAGTAAGCGATGTAGTATTATCAAACTTGATGTGGATGACTATGTAAAATCTAGCATTTGCGAACATTCCAGGACCTATTAAAGGACGTAGATGAAATTCATGACATTTTATCCTGATGTTTTCACATGTGTTCTATGTTTTGTAATAACTAGTAACAACGGGTTTTTTTAGTAGACCTGTCTACTAAGTTTTTTGTCTTTCACAAATTATTTAGAAATTAGTTACGTTTCAATTACAATGTACATTGTTTAATCAAAACAAAACAATTTTTATCATTTATTTACCGGTTGTAAATTCCTGTTTGTTTCCCATACAATTGTACAAATAAACATTAACCTCCCAATAAGTAAATAACGTCCTGTGCACACGTACAGTCAGCGCGCAGAGCACGCCGTGAACGCGCGGTAAAAACTCGTAGCACGACATGAGCGCTCGGCGTGTACTCAGCAAGAGCGCAACTGCAATCACCAAGTAGAACTGTGGAAACGCGGTTACACGCCGCGGGAGCTCCGTATAAACGCTTCGGTTGCCGTCAGGACGCCATGACATATTCACTTCTTCGCTTGAACTCTGGACAGTACGTGACAAACTCCGATTTCATGAAGGCGGGTCTACTTATGGTTAACTGTCCAGTCATCGGCTAATAAATATGAATACGACAGTTGTCCGACTACATCCAGGGCTGTATGTTTCAATTGAAACAGCGTCACTTTCACACAACAGAGCATTTAACCTTCCAATTTTGACACTTTATGAATAGTAATGAGGTTCTTTTTGCGAATTAGAAAAAGGAGGTCATTATTTGACAGCTTGTTTTGATGAGCATACTAGATAGTAACATCCCACGGAAAGTCCAAGCTCTTGTTAAAACGCCCCCAAAAAGTGTCAAGTGAAAAAGGTTTATTTTAGTGAGACTAAGAACAATGTTCCGATTTTGATTTTAACGTGTCATTTTCATAAGAATCTTAATATTCGTTAAACATCGATTATTATCAATAAAAATTGTTCAACCCTCCTTCGTAATGCCACGTCCCCGTAGACTTCTTTATTTTTATGGTCTGTCACAAGATATTTATGCAGCACATTTGGCCGATTTTTACTAAAAATACACATACCTGTGAAAGAAGTGCAATTGAAATCGATGAAAGGGGAAATTTCCAAGATACCTTCATTGACACATTATCATTTTTCATTCGAAAAAATTCTCAGGAACGAAAACAGATTTCTTACGGAGATTTATAATGGGGAATGTTTACATCTTTTTCCATTCGGAAGTACTCGGAGTACCTCACGCAATTTTTTAACGCTATCATCCGGGCCTACTGCAATACAAAATCCCCGTAGACATCACATTTTTTAGCCGTGTATTGAAACCTGATAAGCTAACGGAGGCGTTTTAACTGAGAAATTTTGGAAATTTGTCATACTTTTGAATGAACATCGTCTGAACCCTGATGTATTTATGACGTATTTATATTAATTAAACAAAATGTGAATCCAGGACATATTGGGACAGAGTATAGCAGTGTATTTAAACCTGATAATCTTTGGAAATTTTTCATACTTTTGAATGAACATCGCTTGAACCCTGAAATATTTTTAGAACCATTTTAACAAGACCTTGGACTTTCAGAAGGACGTAACCATGGTAACTTTCTATTTCTTGCGTCAAAACAAGTTAAAAATGACGCGTCTTCAAGCGAAATATACACCGATTTCGTAAGCCAGACAATTCTTGTTCATTTCAAAGAGCCACGACTGAGTGGCTAGCAATAAATTAGACATGCCTACCACACATTCCTGTTTGACACAACTACCAAAGTCCAAGCTCCTGTTAAAATGATTCTAAACATCGAAGCAAAATGTGAATCAAGGATATCTTAGGACAGAGTATACATGTAAATCTTAAATATTGCAAATATAATCGTGACCCCGGGGTCAGGAAGGGGTCCCGGTTGGGGTTCAAAGTCCACCCTCGAAATTAATAGATTGAAAAGAAACCTTTAGGAATCTTTTTCTATAAAATATGGAACATAGAACTTGCTCAATCGTATATATTGTCACACGGTGTTCTCAGAAAATAAAAGTTTGGTTGAACTAATGATGAAAAGAAAAGGGATCAAAGACGCATAGAAGTAATTATATATATATATATATATATATATATATATATATATATATATATATATATATATATATATATATATATATATATATATATATATATATATATTCATAAGAAAATTAAGAAAATAATGGCAGAATTAGCGCACTGAATGGTATGTTTTACGGCTGTTCCATATATTATTCATATCTCTGACAAAGAGCGTACATAATGGCTTTAATGCGATGATTCAAAAATATAAAGGCTTTATGATAGATTTGATCACGCCCCGACCGAAATTATCACCTCTAATATTCAAAGAAGATTCCTTATTACTTATATTTATATAATTTTCAGCATTTGAACGATTAAATAAGCAAATCCCGCTCGCGCCCCAATGATACGTCTTTTGAATTTATTGGACTGTATAGTAAAAAATCGATACATACATGTAGTGTTATCACAGGCAAAGGCACTGAAAAATGTGAATATTTAAGCATTGAATGCCTATTTTTTTTAATGCGCGGTATTCAATTTGTCTGCACCGCATTGGTGTGTCATAGGACCGACGACATCCAAAAATAAGCATCCAATGCTTATATTTATATTTATACTGATGTTTTTTTTTGTTGTATGAAATATATGTGTATCGTCGCTGTGTAGCCATTCTATGCGCAATCTGTCAGGGATATCAAACATACATGGAACAGCCATATTAATATGTTATTTAGTACGCTTCCACGGCTAAAAATATAGTGCCATAAATTTTGTAGGGAAAAATCTTTTTAATTAAGGAGTAGATATGATTTAATGATTATTTTTCGAAAGTACATATCAAATTGGTTATGTAAGGTTGAACGTTTCATTTAATCTTAAAAAATAAATATACTCAAAACACGTGGTGACGTTTATATTTGTGCTCATGGCGCATGAATTAGCAAAGAGTATTCATAGGAAATTCAACGTGGCAGATTTTCAATGCAACCATAAGGGAAAATATAAACTGAATGTAAATATATACAAATAAACATCAAAATAATATAAATATAATCACTGAATGCTTATTTTTAAAATCGTCGGTACTATAACGCCCAGCTCTCTAAGTTGGTTGAAAAATACGACTTCTTCCTAATAAAAACACTCTTTTTAATGTCAACTGACACAATTTTCGGTTTTCCAAAGCAGAAGGAAAAATAAGGAAGTAAATTCTAATTTTGTACGGAAAATATTTTTGTATGTATGGAAATAGTGATGTAAATTATGATTTTAACATATCATGAATAATCATCATTTTGATTGCTTGTTTTCATTTTCACTTGAATTATCATGGAAATGAAAACATATTTTCGAGAAATAGCTCAGTCATAGTCAGACATATCTACATATATATTAGACATCGTTTCACACCAATGCGAAAATCAGCTTTATAAAAGAGGAAAACAGATGGTTTTTCGGAAAGAGGCAAATCCTAGACAAAATATATGTCTAAAGAAACATGTAGTTTTTGAGGTCTTAAAAATCATCTACTAGCTGTAGAAAAGGGAACATATATTTCAAATAGAAAAATCTTTTTTTCTGAAAGATGTAAGGAGGATTTAGGATTGCCTTTTCATTACTAAACTTTTAAAATACAATCCTAAATTCTATATGTACCTGCAGATAATTTTACGTAAAGACAAAAAAAAAAATAGGAAGCAACTACAAGTATATTATCTTTATATTTATCTAAATTGAATTTTTTTCAGTTGAAACACGATAAAATGACTATTCAGGCGTTTAAATAAAAAAAAAGGTTAACTCTCATCTTGTCTCAAATCTTTAGGCTTTGATTTGAGTGTACACTGCAAGAGAACCATCATGATAACAGTTTTGGTTCTCACTGGAATTATAGCTCGTAAAACTTAACGTACTTAACACTGAAGTCTAGGATTCCCGTTATAGGGTTAATTAAGATCCAGCAGACCTTAATCTTCACTCCTGACATTTGAATTTCTCCCCACGGACCAAATTGAATCAATTCCGCAGTCCAAAGAGATCGAAATTAAACTCTGGTTTCTATCGCCATTTACATTTCGTTTAAAGGAAACGAACTTTTAAAATATTTTAGATAGATTTTACATTTGAGTGGGGTTTTTCCCAAAACAACACTTCTGAGAACTTAGAGCCAGTTTTACAATTTTTAACAACATGTATCTTTGAAAATCATCAAAATGTACATAATTTAAAAGTTCTTAAAAAAACAAACTCCTTTATGTTTATGATCGAACGTACATTGCTTTTTAATCTTTTATTTTCAGCGCCTTTCTTTTCTAAACATACCAATTTCTTCATAATCGGAAGCTATGTATACGCATGCGCTTGGGCGTCATTTCCGATGCTCGGGTGGGGAGAGTACGGAGTGGAAGCTTATGGAACTTCCTGTACCCTAAAGTGGACCGAGAACAGAGGTTTCGTCACTCTGATGCTTATTTCATGTATCATTTTCCCCGTCATCATTATGAAATTCTGTTATGGTGGAGTATATCTATACTTACGAAGACACTGCAAAGCGTTTAGAACAGACCGAAGTAAAATGGGAAGTAATGTACGAAAAAGAGAAGGATATCTTATAAAGGTAGGTATATGTAATAGTGGTTGGGTTAATTAAAAAAATGAAAAACGTAAATATGAATTGTTAATATTTTTCTATATCTGCATCAGATCAGTGTATGAATTATTCACTTTAAATGTGCGGTATGTTCATTATCCATTGGTAATTAATCCCTATCTTAAATCAGATTTTGAATACAAAATTTACGACATGGAATTAGCGCCCGCAATTAGAATTGAAAATATAGTTGTGTGCATATGCATTATTTTATGATGTTATAGTATTTGAATTCTCTAACATTTACCAACAGATGGCCTTTATGATGTGTTGCGCGTTCATGCTGACGTGGACCCCATACGCCGTGGTCAGTTTCTGGGCAGCTTATGGTGACCCCAAAAGTATTCCAGTACGACTCACTCTCGTCTCGGTGCTCATTGCAAAGACATCCACTATATGGAACCCTTTGATTTACTTTGTGTTGAACAAGAAATTCAGGCCTCACATTAGATTTTGTCTTCAAAACTTTTTCAGGAACGAAACAAATGCTCAAGACAGGCGGACTAGAAGCCCGTGGTTATTCTGTAACAGTCGAACGTCGATGACGGCATCGCTATAGCTAGCGTGGAACTGTGTTCATTGTGCCGAGAAACCTTTCCAATTATTACACACGTGTGAAGCTCTGAAATATATCTTTTTATAAGGAGACAGTTGGGTCGATACGTTGTTAATGGGAGTTCTATGGATGCCAAAAAAGAAAAGACAAGACTATGCCATTACTTGATTGTTTACCATTGCATAAAGAGTGGATTGGTGGTTTTTTGGGGGGTTTTTTTGGGGGGGGGGGGTGTTATATTACATTTAATTATATTAAACAGAATTTTTTTTATGTAAAATCGTATATTAACACATAATATTCAGTCTTTACAATGCCAAATCGACTTGTCATGGACATATAGCCATAATGTATCTACATGTAGATACATGTATATAATTTTATACCGATTACACTTAAATTGATGGGCAAGAAAGAGGAGTTATTTTCTCCTTGCGATTTCATATCTTTTTGTACGTAATTATGGTTATACATTGTGATACATTGTTTTTATCGGCGGTGGATGCCTTACTCTATCAGTGTTCAATAGACCTTACTTTAATGGTGAGAGAAATGACATTCCTATCAACGAAGAATAGTTAAAAACGATATTTAGACATTTGTCAAAGATTTCTTCAATAAAACGCTTCCTTTCCTTTAATTAAAGGGCATGGTCACGATTTTGTTCAAATTTATTTTTATATTTTTATAGTTTAAAATAGTTTAGTTATGCATTTCTATTTCTATTATACAACTTGAGTGTCAGTCGTAGAGTTATAAGCAAGGTACAGAACTCGCAATTCTTTGTAATGAAAACGAGGCTCGTGTCATGTTTTTGTTTACATGTACATTGGTTTAATCTACTGGTATAAGTTGTTTTTCAATGTGATTTTTCTATCTTCTAATTCGTTTTGAACATAAATATACATGCCCTAGCGTTTGTCACATTCATTTTAGGATAAACGTGGAATTTTCTTTTCAACATTCAAAATGTTAACAAAAACATGACCTGAGTTTTGTTTACATAACAAAAAACTTGTGAGCTCTGTATCACGCTTATAACTTGACGACTGTCACTCAAAGTTTGGTTAGTTACTAAAAATGTCTTACTGATGCATTGTAAACATAAAAAAATAGAATGGATTTTTGACCAAAATCTTGACCATTCCCTTTTAAACTATAAAAAATTATTTAGTTTAGTCACAACATTCTTCTTAACATAACAGAAAGAGAACTATCACAGAAAAAATCGATATTTTCCCATTTATAAATTTCAAACAGCCTTTTATCTTTGGTGATAGGTATGTGTACTAGTAATATTTTTCAATTGAAAAAGTCGCCAAAAAGTGGGGTTCATTAGGAAAGAATGAAAATGTTGTGATTTAAAAAAGACGTTACTAGTATTAAATGTATTCGCTCATGGCGTAAAGATGCCGATATTAATTCATACTTTTATAACTTACATTTATGTTTACAACATACTGAACAACGAAAAATAATATTCCAATTTTTCTAGAATTTTCTTTTTTGTTTAATTAAATCAAATGTTGTTTGTTGCCAGATGTATTGAATTGTATTGTCAGATATTCATGTATATATGAATGATAAATCTTTTATTATCGTTATGCGAATCTAAATAAAGTTTTGTATTGATTCTAATTACAAGTGTCATCGAGTCGTCAATATGTATGGAAATGTGGCAAAAAATAATAATAAATAGAAACACTTGTACCATGTTTTCATTCCACGAAACGCAAATCAATCACATATTTTCAGCTTACGGAACTGGAAATGTTGAATTGAATCAATCCAAAATCAAATACACATAGAACAAATTAATTCTGCAGTAAGATCATATTAATTGATTCTGATAAATATACATGTAAATCAATGAAGATAAACAATCTAAAAAATGCCATGCGCAAAGGAACTAGACAACATGATCTGATTGTTTTGAATAACGGGTTAACATGTGCAATGTCTCATAAAAAACGCTGTAATACTTCGATTAACATGATAGAGCGTGAATGACTAAGTTGCGAATAGACGAGTTACGTGAATATGACAAAAAGGAAGATACTGACCAGCTATTGCAAAGTGCTATCGTGGCAGTACAAAGCTTGGAGAAGGAATGTATAGTTTTAATGTTAAGAATATACTAAAGCAAAAGAAGAACAAAGGACAAACACTTGTAATTTTTGCTTCTAGAATGAGACACTTGAAAGGACGCAATATAAATACCAGTATCTTTAATTCTTTTTCTTTAATTAAAATCTGTCTCATATTACCCACCAAATTTTCTTTTTTGAGATGTCTTTTGTGTTATCTTTTAGTGTTACAATATCTGATTTGATACAGAAATACATGTAAAACTGGTCAATAGTCTGAGGTTAATATGTGATTATCATCATTTATTTAAATGATAATGGGCATGACACTTTGATTTTAATGTTATATCGTGACGTATCATGTTGAATGGACATGTAGTCTATGTTGTTACTGCTTTATCCATGGTGTTAATTACTATAAAGACAGATTCTAAATGTATAAAGTCAAATCATCTGCCAATTCTTTTCTGAAACCAAATGCTCTTAGTTTCATCAATTTGGCAATATAATTGATATGTTGAGAGGAGGGGAAATGATGAACTTCATTTTTTCTTTTGGAGTTTTGCGCAGCCTATCCTTTGTGTTATTTTTAATTTTTTTTAATAAAACATTTATACTGGCCATCTTAAGTTTATCTATGAAAACATTCAAACATAAAAGCTATCTTGAAAGTTAATGAATATGGGAAAATGATTTCGTGTCAGAGTCTTGCACCTTTTCAATATTCGCTCATGCTCTCTATCATCTTTTTGAAGTTTTTCACCAAGATTATGGGTTTCATTGTCCTTGTTGCAAGCTTTCAGGTGGGAAGGGGGTGGTCATTACCATATTTTAGAATTTATTTTACTCCAGAATGCAGCTTAATTAAATGCATAAATGTATATATGAGAATCCTTAATAGGTATGTGTATGGGTTAGTACTCAGGTGACCGTTCAGGCCTGTATGCCCCTTGTTGACTTGATTTGTCGTAAATACTATACAATATTATTAATTTATTAATAGCTTACAGGTATCATATCACACGTGTTGAAATATCAAATGTGTAAGCAGTTACTCTGGTGCAGGAGTTTTGTAGTTTATTTGCTAAATGTCTTAATTTATAAGTCTATAGATTTTTAGAGGTCAGTCGCGTAAAAAGCAGGTCATTGACCTAGTCAATGAAAGTGAAAGTGAAAAATAGCACCACAATAGTAGGGCTACATTGTACAATAAATAGTTTTTCGTTCTTATTAGTGGAATTTTTTTGCCCCTGAGTAAACGTAATCCTTAAAGGGGCATGGTCACGATTTTGGTCAAAAATTATTTTCCCGATTTTAATGTTTACAATGCTTTAGTAAGGCATTTTTAATAGGCAACCAAAATTTAAGTGTCATTCGTTGAGTAATAAGCGAGTTACAGAGCTTACCATTCTTTGTTATGTAAACAAAGCTTTTGTTTACATTTTGAACGTTGCAGTGAAAACTCCACTTAGACCGAAAATGAATAAGGTAAATGTTTACATCTGTTTATTTATGCTTTAAATGAATAAAAAGATGGAAAAATCAGCTTGAAAAAGAACTTTTACCGGTATATTGAACCAATGTAAACAAAAACAGAGCACGAGCCTTGTTTACATGACAAAGAATTGTGAGCCCTGTATTTTGCTTATAACTTCACTACTGACTCTCCAATTTCATTTGGTCATTGGAAATGCATTCCTAAAGCAATGTAAATAATAAAACATATATAGAATTTGACCAAAATCGTGACCATGCCCCTTTAAGGCATACTGTAGTGTGATAACTACCGACAGGTACACTCTGGCAAAATGTTGAATGATTTATCCCTACAAAAGTCTTTCAAATTCGATCTGTATGCTAAAATGTGAAAAATAAGAATGGTTGTAGAAGGTTAGGATGTCCTAACTTAAGATATTTCTAAGTTACCGTCTTATCTTAGAACCATTTTAACAAGACCTTGGACTTTCAGTAGGGCGTAGCTATCCATTTCTTTCAAGCGAAATATGCACCGATTGCGTAGTCTTTGCTCAATGCCAGACAAATCTTGTTAATTTCAGAGAGCTATGACTGAGTGGCCAGCAATGAAATATACAGGTCTACGTCTCATTGCTGTTTGACACAACTACCCAAATTCCAAGCTCTTGTTAAAATGGTTCTATGGTTCTAAGACGTGTCCTAAGTTGATCTTAGGATGTTCCTAACTTTTTTCCTAAGTTATATCTTAGGAACACACTTATGTCATATCTTAGGAAAGTTTCGTGATCATGCCTGCTGTTCAGCAATTGTGTCGATGGTATTTGCCGTATATAAATGTATTGTCTACAAAGATTTACAAAGATTCAGGAATTATTTCAGGAATAAGGAATCATTCTTTGAGTATTATGAGCTGATAATTTCGGTCGGGGCGTGATCAAATCCAATAAAGCCTGAAGGGATAATAAATTTGTATGATTGAATATTTGAAAATAATAAGCAAACCCGGGCCCACTTGCGCTATTGGATGTTTAGTACACAATCGATACGAAGTGTTATCCAGGCAAAGACATTGAAATTTTTAAAGAACATTAAGGGCTTCGAAAAAAAGCGAGAAACATCAAACGAAGTCCAATATCTAAATCTCTCCGCTTCATAGGTAGACAAATTTGAAGGGGGGAAAATGTTTCCCAGAAGACTCCAGCTTTACTAAACATACTTTAAAATTACTGTCCTTTATAAATTTTTTTTTCGTAGGATGCACAATTTGCAAAATTTTAAGGTTCTTTTAGTAAACCTGTCAGCTCGCCAGTCTTTGCATCTGTATCTCCGTGCTCTGAAATAGCCCATCTGAAATGTTTCAAATTGACAAATGTTGAATCAACTCTTCTTTTTTTTTATTTGATATGACCTTACACGGGAAATCCAGCTGCAGGAATAGCTATACTTTAAACTACCGTCGGAATATTAAAGACAGAATGGTGTATTATATTGTAAAACAATTTCCTTGGAGGGGTTGAGCTATAAGACAGCGATATTTCTATACAATTATACATATATCTCACACAAACTCTCCCTCTCGTTCGAAAAAAGAAGCATAACCGATGTGTATTATGTTTTGACATGTGAATAAATAAAATTGCCGTAACTACAATTTGGTTTAAATATATAAAAATCATAAATTTTTTATGACCTCGTAAATCATTAAAAAGAAAAAACTTGGTCAATTGTTTCATTGTTCTTGGCGAGTGCTCGGATATTTTATGTGATTATTTTGTTTTAAGAGCGCGTCTTATCCTTATTTCTATCAAAACCCTATATGTAATGTCAACCGAAAACGCAGAGTCTTAACTATGGATTTCTTTTGGGATTAAAAAAAAAGATTAAATCTATTAAACTTAGCCCTGTTGTCATCCATCTTATTTGCAACGCCTCGGTGAGAGGTTGTTCAATTACAACCGTTAACAACCACACTCAGATTAATTAATTTATTTATTTTTTTTTTTGGGGGGGGGGGGGGGATAAAGTACAAGATACGAATTCTCTCTTTTGTTTGATGCACTATCCTCTTTATCTGTTTATTCGGCTAAATGAGCGTTAGAATTGTATCTATGGAGTACGATATGTACTCCAAATTCTACATGTATACATTAGACCTTTCTTGTGGGAGCTTTGAAACGGTGAACTGTATTTGTTATTAAAAGGTTAGGTACATGTATATTTTTTTTTTAAGTTATCTTGAAATTATGCCTTTGAACTGGAAATTCTTCTCTTTTTCTCATTGTCTGATTAAGCGTTCAGGTAATATCTGCCAAATGTAACTGAAAATGATTATGTACATTTAGGTCAAAGTCCGTGTAAAAACATACTTAAACAATAAAATGCTTTCTTTGATTCATGCGGGTATAAAAGTATCGTCATTGCAGAAAAAAATTAATAACCCGCGTAAGCGGGTTATGGTAACTTTTTCTGCAATGATTGCTACCTTCATAGTCCGCATGAATCATCAAAGATAGCATTTTTATTGTTTATACATGTATTTACATTTTTTTAATGAATGAATCACAAAGAGTAGGTAAAGTTACCTAAGTTATTGTTAATGTACATCAGTACGTTAGATAGAAGAAATAGCAAATTATTCTTGAATTTCAGTCTGACATCATCATGATTATTTCGTGCAGTCCGTGATTTTTCCTAGGTGGCTGTAGGTTTCGTGTAGATTTCAGTCATGTCAGTTTCTATAGAGCCATGAATTAACAATAAGTTTCCGTAAGAAATAGAGGGAATCATACTCGGTAGATGTAAACATATTATTATAAAGTAAGATTGTACGTAATTGTCAGTCACTGAATTTATCGACTGCTCAAGATCAGTTTAATATGATGATTGAATATGACCAGATAAAAGTTACTGTTAATTTTTGTTGGCAGTACATTTATTATTGTCGGTGTCTTTATTATTAAAATTAGACTTTGTTCTATAGCACTTGTCCATCAAAAGTATAATAGTACCTAACCTAAATTCAGGGAATTCATTTCATTACACCTATAAATCAAATGTACCTATTTTCCAAATAATTTTAGAAAGAATTTGGCAATCCAGACATGGTTTTAGGTCTTCCATTTTTTCGAGGGTCTCATAGTGATTTTGTTGTTTCTTATTGTTGTGTTATTGTTCTTGTTGTTGATGTTGTTGTTGGTGATGATGTTCTTGTTCTTCTTCTTCTTTAAAAGAAGATAACTTTAGTTGTCGTTTAATTTCTTTATAAATCGAAACCTTTGTTTCTAACGGAAGGCATTATTGCTGTGATCGGCTTCGGTCGATCGCAGTTGATTCCATATGAGGCATCCGGCAAATAACACTAATTGCACAAGCATTACGCTTTCCACTATTTTGTTTATTATATAATGACAGCTTCATGTAAATTTTTGATAACGATACTAGGGTACATGTAGGGATAGATATGGAATAATCCGCCTCCCATAATTTACTGGGGATTATCTGCATGAGTAGACATTATTCAACACATTTCATAACAGTTTATAACCGTTGTTCCGGATTGTGGGCGGATACGGGATCGATAAAACGATAAAAAAAAGAGGACAATTTCTTTTCTTTTTTATTAAGGTCGTCCCTGGCTCTTCTGTTTTGGTATGAGATGTAAGTTGTGCATGTTTTGTTTTGAAGTGTCTTAAAACTTTTAAGAGCCATGACCATCATCGTGTTAGACCCTACCGAGATCACAATCATTGCAGTGGCCATATCACAGTATTCAATGTCGCTCAGATTACTTTTACTTAAATCAATGTGTCCAAATATACCAGTAAAGGATTCAAAATTTCTTAACATATGTGTATTTTTGCTACACGATGTTCTATTGAAAGGATATTTTATCGTGCAAACTGACACCTTCCAATTTCCTTTGTCAAAAGTGAAGCATGCATGTATATCATTGAAATGGGGGCATATTTTCCGTCCCCTTGGTTTGTTCTTACTCAGACCTCACCCCAAAGACTGTCTTTGAGTAAGAAATGTGAATGGATTGACTTAATCCTTGTTTCTTGGTCAAAGGTCAAGGTCATAGCAGACCTCTTTGAAAAAGCCCTGTCCGTATTATATCTCTCACTTCTTGGTCCAGTCTGTCTCATACTTTAGCAAAAGAGGTAGTGTGCAGTGACCTTCAATCAAGTGTCTGTGTTAAATGTCAAGGTCATATTATACCTCTGTGAAAAATTCCTGTCCATACACATTAACTTTCTGTCTTAATTGTCTTATGTCAGGATAGTGCTTGTTACATAAAGACTGTAAAATGATTTAAAACTTAATATCAAAGTTAAGTTGTATTTTCAGGTAGTCCTAGTGTGATTAAAAACCAACTCCTTTCAACCTCATGTAGTAAAAAATTATCAGAATATAAAACAAAATTAACTTGAGGTAACCCTGAGAATTGCAGAGAATACCTTGATTGGCCTTGGAGTTTGCAACGAGCCTGCTGAGAAGTCTACATTTAGTGGCCCCGAGGCTTGCACTGAGGGTACTGACGAGCACGTTATTCAAAAATACATAGAAATTTGTAGCACGTGGACATATCTTTGTAATTTTTTATCACGCTTTTTAAAAATATCTAATGGAGAAGCGCTAAATGTTTTAAAAACGTCAGCAACTCATATGCAAGTCATGAGTTTAAACCCCCTTGCAATTTTTAGTTTTCTAAGAAATTAAAAAAAATTAATGCATTTTATGGTCAAATTTTGTGACATTAAAAAAATTTGATACAGTAATTATATTTTGAATATGATGCACTTTCATTCGTATTTAAAGTATATGAAGGTGTTTTTTACCTCATGTACCTCAAGGTCATATATGATATCGATTCAATGGTACTAGTATGTGATCTGTTAATTTAATCTGCGATATGCATGATATTAATGAGTAATATCGAAAAATAATACCCAACACAAGCAATAAAAAGTGTCAGTTCATATATCAAATTAGTCTAGATTTATTTCTGACATGAGAAATGCAAAAGAAAGTCGAATTATATATGATTATATTTTAACAAATAATCGGATTTTTTTTTTATTAATTCGCCCCCGCGCTTTAGGGTGGATTTGAAATAAATGTGACTTTATCTTTGAATATTAATATTTTCGACTCTTTGTCTGTGATAACATTACGAATCAATTTTGAAGTATATAGCCCAATAACTTCATAAAAGATGAGTGACAGAAAATGGGCGTGTCTTATAGCATAACCGAAAAACGGTATTGGTTGCGCCGTGTAGTAATACATAGCATGTGCAACATGTAAAAAATAGTGATTTTAAAATAATGTTGTTTTAAAAGTGTACAAATTGGAAATAATATACATATAAGTAATAAGGAATCATTCTTTGAATATTATGGGGTGACAATTTCGGTAGGAGCGTGGTCAAATCTATCATAAAGCCCTTCGGGCTTTATTGGATTTGACCACGCCCCGACCGAAATTATCACCTCATAATACTCAAAGAATGATTTCTTATTCTTAATAAAAATATGGGTAAATTACAAACTCTGAACTTCCTTTTTAATTAGTTACATGTAGTAGTATATGATTACGTATTACAGCTTAAAACCCCATGGGTTCTCTGTTTAAAATCCCATCGAGATAAACTAAGTTATTATATTCGAACGTCGCAAGAATTTTGCACAATTCTTTTTTTTTTCAAAGTGCGTTAATTCCGAACGTACCGAAGCACTTTTAATTAAAAAAAATTCAAAGTGCGTTGACTTGGTCCCAAATTTACTTTTTTTTCAAAGTGAGTTGTAAAACACACGTGGCAGGCGATATCAATACACGTAGATAAATATTAAATCATGCTTTATGACTATACATATACATAAATCCGGTTTCATTGTGGCTATTGTTGCTCAAGTGAGCAATGTCTCCCAAGGGTATCTTATTCTATGTACCATTTACATGTACCTGTACTAATTAACGATTATAAATTGTCAGTGAGTTTATGACTTATAAATAAAAAAAATTATTGACAAATACATTGTATTGTTAATAAGTAGAATGTAGTACGAGTTCGTTTCAAACAGTTTTGCCATGTCTTATCATTCGTTACAAATTGAAATTAAAAAAAAAACTCCATACATGTAACAAATCCATGTGATTATTATCTAACCTTTAAACTAAAAAAAAATTCCTTGTCTTCTTTTTTTCTGTATGTACACGTTTTACCTTTCTTTTCTATATTAGGAAAAAAAGCAAATAAAAGCCATCTACGAAACAGATTATGCTAAGCGTCATTAAAAAAAATCCAGCAAAAGAAACGAGATATACATATATATATATATAATCAATATACAAAATAGCCGTCATTTTCATGTGGTTAACAAATGAAAGAGGCCGGTGCATAAGGTGTTACAGATGATGCACGATCTAGCAGACGGTACAACAATTTGCAAAAACATGGGAAAAGTTCACTATTAAATTGGGGTTGTTTTTAGTATGACCAGGATCTCTCAAACTAGGAATGGTACCATCACCATTTTTCCACAGTGGTAGTGGTTGGCTACTAGTAGATGACCCTGAGTATTCCGGATAGTTTAATAATCGAACATTGCTGAGGATCGGAGATCGTTTAACAGTGCTAACTGGGTTAAAAATTTCAGTTGCGTTCCAAAAGCTAATTGCCATATTAATTAATTGACGTATTTCGTATATTTTTAAAACAAACAATCTCTGATACGGGAAGATTTACGATCGATTTATGCCTCCATGCGTGGATCCAGGAAATTTTTCCAGGGGGAAGGGTCCGAGATATATTTGAGTTTTCCAAAGGGGGGGTGGAGCTCCCAGGGATATTTGAATTTTCCAGGGCGGGGGGTCCGAGACATATTTTTGGTATTCTTACTATGTAAAAGTTAGGAAATTTGAATTTTCCTGGGGAGGGGGGGGGGGACACTCCGCCCCCTTCTAGATCCGCGCATGGCCTCGTTTATTGAATGAGAAACAAATATCTCCAAGGTTATCGTGTATTATGTCCAAAATAATTATAACAATGTGAAAGGATTAATAAAACTATATCATATTCGAATATTAAAATGAGGTGATTAATCATTTGTTGCAGTTGTTTCTATCGAAGTTAAATACATCATTTGAAGGTTTTACAAATTCAAAACTCTATCGTCGCAAACAACGGTCAGGATGTACGACCCTCTTTATCTAGTGGGTAGGAGAATCATTGGGACCCCATTTTTTAACTTATAAAATTATATCATTCTAAAGATAATTATAAGTGTGAAGTTTGTTGTTGATTTTCAATGAAGTCCAGGCGTCCCCATTTTAGAAAGAGACCATCATAAAGTTGCCTTTTTCTTTTTACTTATGCATCTCAAATCGTTTATCATCCACTAAAAAATCGGTGAGCGGAGGCTTGAACAATTTTTATGACAAATATTTGTAATCAGGATTAATTAAAGACGGCAAAAATGAACTTGTTCAAAAATCAAGTTCTATGTATCCAATAAAATAAATGAGGAGAAAATAAACATTTCTCTCATTCTTCTTTATTTAAAAAAAAAACATCGTCATATCTGACGTCATATTTTGCCAGTGCGTGCAAAAAGGAGACAAATGGAATAAGAATATCTTGTAAATAAAAACTCTTTTGTAAACGAACATAATTAACAGTCTGGCAAATATAAAATGATGATAAGGTGGGTTTTGGGTTTTTTTTTGTTTTTTTTTGGAAAGATGCTAAAATTGAGTCATGGCAGGATTATATATTATACAGTACATATACGCTCATGCATACATTATAATTTTCCATGGATTTATAAAGATGTGAACGTTGTGTGAATTTATTTAACTTTTGTGTAATGTCCCCTTGTTATGAAAGACGAGCCAGTTGATCTAGCTAACATAAGCTTTTCAGTGAGGCATTAGGAATTGTTTTAATCACCTTTAAAACATGTATAATCTGTACCGGAACATGTTTTGATGAATTTGATCTTTGAAAAACAGCATATTTCTAATCTTCATATCGAATTGTTGAAAAAAAAAGAAAGATCTTTTAGAAAATGACGAGCAACAGTTTTAGTTTAATCTATCTTATTATAACACTGACATTCCAATTTATAAACAAAATCATCCGGCACCTACACGATGACACATTTTTCACCGAGTCAGCGTCAGAACCTGCTGGCTACTGACACCAGCTTGGACACTCGGTGTGGTTACATAAAACCTCCGAGATCTTGTTGGCAAAATCATGACAATTGTTTGTCAAAAGATGGTAGGCACCGTATCTCCCTTTGTAGGAGCGTGCGCATTTCTCTATACACGCCCTGTCTAGCTGGCTATATCCCGCTGGCCGACTCTCGCGCACTGTCTTGCAGTGGTCAGCGTCTGTTAGGGTGGGGCCGTAGTGGTAAGAGTTGCCGCTGACCCCCCATTCGAAGTACTCTCCGTCAAAGAGGATCCAACCGTGACTGAGTCCGAGGGAAAAACGACTGGGAGCACGGACCGATCTACGACCGAGTTTACAGAGGAGATCGGTCGTACCGAAATAATAAGGCTTTCCCCCTTCAATGAAACAGAAAACAGTACAAGTGCATCTTTAACCACATGTGTAACAAGTTTTTATTTCTTTTTTTCTCCTTCAGAATATTGATGCATTTATTTTAATAGCAAGTGTCCAATTGTGCGAAAGTCTTATTCCGACAAGTGATTTATTTATATAATGCATCAAACTTGACATGTATATATATATATTTCATAAAAATTGCCGATTCTCCTTAAAATGAAGTCAAGATTATACCAAAGTGCATTGAGGGCAAATAAAGGTATATCAATCTCACAATTTATTGATGTAATTCACTATTTTTCGGAAATTGAATTTTGTAATCATGGCTCGGTGATTAAAGGACGCTCTCGTCAGTCGTCAGTTGTAGCTCTAATCCTAAAGTACTTTTTATGCGGGTGGGTATCTCATATTGTGTGAAACAATGCAGATAATTCCAATATTCTTAACAATACAAAAATTTCATTTGCGAATGAGAGAGATGAAGAGAGGGAGACAGAGAAACAGAGATACAGAAAGAAAGAAAGACAGACAGACCAGACAGACGGACGGGCGGGCGGAAGGACGGACAGACAGACAGACAGACAGACATAGCACAACGCAAGTTCCGTAATAACTAATGCATATTATTAAAAAATACAATAGAAGAACTCATTTTCTGTACACAATGTATACACACCTTATAAAGGACATTTACTTAAGAAAAATACAGGATTATATTTTGTGGCACTTAAAAAGCAAACTGTAAAAATGCTTTTAAAAAGTCAGGATTTGTTTTTTAAAAGGCGTTAGAAAAGAGTTTTAGTATTTTATAACGCCATAAACGCACAATGATGACGTCAACTTACAAATCCAATTGAGAAAAAAAATTGAGGAAAAAATATCATTTTGTTTTAAAAGAACGTAGGAGAATAAGCCGAGGCATAAAACCCAAAGGTCCAATTGAAAAACCGACATTTTTTTTTCCCTTTCAAATATCACTTTTGTTACATTTAGTAAATATATGTAATCATTTGCATTCAGTATTGCCAAAACCTTCAAAAATTGACTTCAAATTTAATTGATATTAAGACATCAAACTATGTATATGCTAATTGAGCAACAAAATGCTAATGAAATCGGATGTTCAGACTATAGTTTTTTATAGAGTGGGTCATCATACCATTTTTTTAAGAACGTATATTGATAAAACATGTAATTCTTTTTCAATTTAAAAAAAAATGGTACCTCGACCCACTCTATGGGAAAAAGCAAGTTTTCTTTCTGCAATTTTCAAGATGATCATCAAATGGCCAAGACCAAATTATGTTTGCGCAATACTAAATTGAGTTTGTTATTTAAATAAATCCAAACATGTGATCCGTAGTGTAGTGTTTAGCGAGGAGTTCTTGGAACATAAGTATGTTGAAGTAGGTGTTCGATTCTAATGAATCGTGTTGTAAATATTTTTTTATATCTTTGTTTACTTAGTTTAAATTCGTAAAAATTGCGTGATTATGAATTAAACATATGCACTTAATCGTTTTATAGATTTTTAGTTAACTGCTAAATCAGTTATCTTTAGGTTTTTAAAATAAACATTTCACTTTGTATAGGGGGTACATATCATGGACTTAAAGATAACAGATGGAATTCTTTATTCTATGTACACGCACATAATTAATTTTCTGGAAATATGTAAGCACAGAAATAAAAATATTTGAAGTTAATATACATATTATACTAAATGCGTGATTGTCATTTGAAACATACTAGTGATAGGGTTGTGGCCACTTGTGGGCATATGCCTCGGCTTATTCCCCCAGGCTCTTTAAAAATCTGTTTTCTGTATTGCAGTTAATATTTGATATGAAAATATCGGACTGGTTTTTTTTTTTCAAATGTAGAAACGCTGCGTATTTCAATGTGCAGTGTACAACACCGTCCGCGCAATGAAAACGTTATACCGGTAGTAAGCAACCAATAACAAATCTGGATTTCAATTTTTTTTAACTACCTGTATTTCGTGTGCGACCCCCTCCCTTCTTTATTCATTTTTATCATTTTTAATCACAAAATAATACATGTATTTCCGTATCAGTTTATTTTGCTGTAGTTCTGTAGCTACCGGTCTGAAAAAAGTTTTCAGACCGGCAGCTACACTTTATGGTATTTTTCCTTGACTTTGATACGACTTCAATGTATAGTGGAGATTTCATATGCTTTAAATAGCTTCTATATATCCTCTATCCACTCTTCTAATGTTGTATATAATAATTTCATATAACCATAATGTTTTTTCTTAATAAAAATGTTATCACATTTTATATTTTTTGCTTAATTTTGGGGAGTTGATTTTAATCAACTCTCCTATGCAGTTACTCTGGCAAACCGGAAGTGAAACGGTGTTTGGACCTAAGCACAAATCATCACCGCTGACAACGCTTGGTTCTTAAAAATAATCAATAAATTCGATGTAATGTATTCTGAAGCATTGTTTTTTAAGGGAACGTATTTATAAATACCTTGAAAATAGTCAGATTTTAAATGGTACGAACAATTTAGATATTTTTTGTAGTCGTATGCATTCCTACGCCGAGTTCAATATAGTCTCGTTCAACCAGACGCTCGGCTGTCTCAGTAAATCTCCGACCAGCAGAGAGTCTCTTTTGCTTGTCGGAGATTATCGGAGACAACCGAGGGTCTCGTTGAACGAAACTAGAGTTCAATATTGCTTGGATCCATACAATTTCTCTGAAATATTTCGATTACTGATAGATTGTTTGATTGAATTTGAATTTTTATCTTTAAATATTACACAACACGATTCATATGGCGTTTCTCTCGGAATTCTTGTCGTAAAAGTCCGAGAATTCATATTACAAAAAATGTGCGTAATTCAAATCCATATAAGAAACTACTTGCCATGCAAAATAACATATCTTTGATTTTAAAATAAATAATAATCGATATAATCAACTCCCGTCAGTACTTCATTACTTCGATTATTTGTCTATAAATACATCAGGGTTCAAACAGTATAGACCCCTGTAGATCCCTAAAGTATGAAAAAATCTCAAAATTTATGGGTAGATAATCTCGTTATAAATTTGCACTAAAGAAATCTATATTAATATTTGTTCTTGTCAATTTCTCCAGATTACAAAAAGATGACTTGTTAATAAAGAAATCTTGAATTATTTTTTTTACATTATCGATTTCAAGACAGTATATAGATATTTGTTGGATTTTTTTTTTTAATCGTTAAATGGTGACAAAAACTCGAAGAAAAACGTACAAGTGTAATAAATGAAATTCCAGCATACATTCTTGGTTAAATCTTAACAGACAAATAGTACCCTGTAGTAGATTGTTTTTCCTGGTGACAGTTATCTCTCTTATCAGAGGGTTTTTTAACCTTAATTGGTCCAAATAAAAGGCCGGTAGAACTAAACACCGACCGATATCTGCGACTCATACGGTTGGCTGATCGTGGTAATGTTTAGACTAAAAAAATCTCTTGATAGGTTATAAATTATTGACTACCCATAACTTTGAATCTAGGCAAAAAGGTTCAGACACGACATGTATATCTTATACAAGACTTTCTTACCATGACATTGACTGTGTGAACTTTCAAGTAGCCATGCACTTGTCTGTCCAGACAGCAGAACCACTGCACAGCCAATGGTCTGAAAAGACATAAATCTGATAATAAGGTGGAATGCTTCGCCTTGATATATTCAATATTGTCATTGTCAAAGTGTCTTTTTTGAAATAGAACTTCATTGAAAGATGGTTATAAGGTTCTTTTTTTTTAAAGAATAATCATTTAAATGTCATTTAAATGTGATTTTTTTTTGGGGGGGGGGGGGGGGGTCCAGAGAAAATGGAAAAGTTGTTTAAATGCAAATAAGACATTTTAATTAAAGAGAATGCTGTTGATAAATGCATGATTAAACATATTATAATTAAACGTGTCAAAATGTTGAATTTATTGTTTTCTTTTTTAATAAAAATTCTTTAATTTTTTTTCAAAATGAAAGAAAAATACATTGCTTATTTGATATATTGATGAGATTTTAAAATGATGTCAATTTTGAAGAACAAAAATAAAATAGACATAGGAAATTGAAATGGCAAAATATAACATGCATTTCCTGCGATGATAGTTTCATCCGTTTGATCGGTTCAAGTTTATCATAACAACACATTTCCAATTGCATCGTCGGAAACCTACGGCCACTTTTGCATAATTTTTCTTTACTGAGATATTTTTTCCCTCAATGAGAAACTGGGTACTGTGTTAAAATCATTTTATGAGAACACGCAGATGTATAAAGATGCGTACGCCACGCAGCACTAACACAACTGGTGAGATTTCCTTCGCGAAAATGTGAAGGAGCAAATCGGACTACTGCCTGAATTATTCATGAGAACGAGAAAAATTCAGCGATTTGGCCCACACTGGCTGTCGGTTTTTAAGCGAATGCAAGACTGGCCATTGGTCCTGGCGTATTTTCAAAGAAAGTGTCACTTGCCTTAAATACTACTATCTATCTAAACTTGTGACCTATGAAGCATAATGTGTCAGTAAATATGCCTGATTTTAAAAAGAACAGTCCCATCCAGCCTTTCTTTATAGGGTAACTTACAGATACTAGTATGTAGTTTCAGAATCGACCACTTTCTACTAGTAATTGCAAAAAAATTCGATCGTAATATATAATTCTTTAACCAATTATTCAAGCACTTATGTATTTATTCTAGTCTTCCTCAAAATGTTTTAACGGTAATCTTTATGTGTTAAATAATCGTTGGGGCGTCGACGACCCTGATTTAAAAAAAAAACCCACAAAAAACAAAATGAAGATATCGATAAAATTAAGTGTAATCTTTCTTCTTTCATCGCATCTCACTTGAGACAAATTATTAATAAATACACTGAAAACATGTCCAGAATTCCGTGTCGCTGTCAAACAATGGCACATCATGATCCGTATTGTCAAAGTCATCTATAGAAATTGGTGCCTCCTTCCTCTGGACAAAGATTAGTTTTGACTGATATTAAATATACTAATTTATTTTAATTCAATAAAAGTGAAAGAGATTTTACTGCCCGCATAATAAGTATAAGTTGGATATGCATGATGATATTAATATATGAACCGGTCGCTAATTTAACATTTTACAAAAGAACTTACGACAAAGTCGTACATTTTTTTTCAGTTTCATGGAATAATCTTAAATGAACAAATCTTTTATAAAACCATTTGTTTAGAACTATTTCGATTTCCATAATTATAACAATTATTATATAAATAGATTGGGTTGTGATTATATGTAATTACATCTAATTCATTGATTAGGTCGTAAGTCATAAGTTCGTTTGTTCAAGTTCAAGTTCAGGGTGAACCAAGTTCAGTTTATTCGCTCAAACCAAATCATTTGATACAAGAGGAACATATATATACAATACACATAAATACAAATCGTCAGAGGTACATACATAATGGTAAATTTTCATACAGGAAAAATATATGAAAAAAAGACAAACTATATAAAGAATCACTACTTATTTAAGACTATGGTATAAAGAATAAAAATAGGAAAACAGCTAAGGGGAACAGACACCATCGAAAATATTTGAAATAAATACACACAGTTTTCTTAGCTTTGTAAAACGCAGTGTAATGAATTAATTATTAAAGATTGTGACGCAGATCATTATATATACGACTTTTTATTTTAAACCATCCAATAACAAATAAATTAGTGATTTGTTATGTTGTATCTATCCTCGTGTAACATATGTTTAAAATAGTTTTGAGCGAATAAAATGAACTGAACTGAATTTGAACTTATTACATGTATCATTAAATCAATGACTTTGTTAATTTAATAATCTTGTTCGCGATCGCAGTGACGTACGAAATCACAGGAATAATTACCTGTTATATATTATCTTCATTATGCACTTATTATATTGAAGATGAATAGCATTTTATCCTGAAGTGTTTCTTTTATTTTCATATAACAAAATCCTTTTATTGTTATTTAAGAGAAAATTTCCTTACGAAATGTTACTTTACAAAACCCTCTATGTTAAATTAATTCAACACTTGTCATCTCAGAATGTTAAAGAATTGTGCAATTTGGGTAATTTTTTCAAGAATGCTTTTGAGAAAAGTCCACGTGTGAGCTTGCTTTCTTTTCCCACTGACCTGTTTATTTACGGATATGTATATCTCATTTGTTTTGTCCACGAGCTTTATAGATGTTGACTACTAAAACAATACAATAATATACGTCAGTGGAATACCACCTAATCTGTAAGTTTATCACAAAGAAATGAGCATTGAACTATATGTGAACTATATGTACATGTACAAGGAGCATAGCAGATAAACGTATTTTAAGTTTCGCTTACCAATAAAAGTGTGTTGATCATTTTTTCACTCGACCTCCAAAACGTGGTGTTTACAATACTTAAAATAATAATTTAGTCTTCCATTTATATACTGTATGTCCATTTTAATAGTGCATAAAATTCCGATAACTTTAATAAGCGAGGACTCTTACCTGCATCTGGGACTCAATTTACAATACTCGTAGCTTGATAAATTTGGGTATTATGTTTAAAAAATACTAGCGTTTCCTCTTCCCTAAATTCTTTTTAAACCCAGAAAGCCAAACTGTGCCCAATTGCAATGCACAATGAAAATTCATGATAATTTATTTTATAAAATATGGTCTATTTTTCTTACACCATTTAAAAAGGATGGATGGTAATTGGCAGATTACATTAATCTCCTCTAGAAAGGGAGCTTTGTATAAAGATATATAGAAAAACATTCAAAGAAAGTTAATATTAGGATTTTTCTTTACTTAATGATTTATGGCGAAGGATTCGTATTTAAAATTTCTATGCACTGTACATGTATATATATTATATCATTACATTTACATCTACTGAGTATGATTCCCTCTATTTCTTACGGAAACTTAAGGAATCATTCTTTGAATATTATGAGGTGATAATTTAAAATTATCACCTCATAATACTCAAAGAATGATTCCTTATTCCTTAATTAATCACCAAAGAAAGCATTTCATTGTTTAACGTTAAATATCAGAATGGTATTTTGTTGCCCACCCAGCCTCCTTAATAATAAGCCATGCATATTTCTATTGATTCATAAAAATCTGGTCACAATAATATTGTGTCAAAAATATTCTTGGCTGTAGCAAAAGGTGGGACATTTTTGTCATCCTGTATAATTTATGAAATTCTCAATATAATTTGTCAAATTCATACATAACATGCCCTCAGAAGTAATTATTTTTTACTCTAAGGCATGATTGTAGCGTTCGTCTATTCGATCAGTCGATCTTAATAGCTAAAGTTTCGTACCGTCAGCGTGCAAATGTACCATCATATCACCAAATTAAATATCATATCAACATCAATCTTCTCAGCAAGCCATATAGAGTTCCAGCCAGGAAATTAATTGATTGTTTTCGCACTAATTCCAGGTCAACCAACTCACTGTACAGTACAGCAATATTAGCACTTGAATAACCTTATAAATTAAACTTGTTTGAAGCAAAGAGTATGATATTGAGGTGGTAAAAACTTAAAACTAGTTTATTGATAGCGTTAGTTGTAAAAAAAAAAAAAAAAACCCAAAAAAACCCACCAACAAAACAACAAAACAAACAAACAAAAAACAGTTGTTTTAAAAGTTCGGGCTTGGTATTCCAAATATGTTGGTGTGAAAGTGATTCGAATTTTCTCAGTTACATTTTGCAGCATGGTGCCAAATGATGTTGAAACACGATAATGACGAGTTTAAGTGTGCTTGCTGAAAATGTAGTAGGAAACATGTTTAACCATTAACGATAACATCATATTTTACAATCATTGCGTAAAGCTCGTATCATTACATTACTTGCAATAAGGAAATTCTTGGGGAAAATGATTAGAGTTTTAAAAACTGGTTTGACGTTTCCGCGTCACAACTGCGGTATTCCAGGCTGCAGCCCCTCTATATGTGTCAGAAAGGTACTTTGCAGAAATGTTAACAGTTGTACAGAGCAGAAGTTTGACGTAATCGTGGTTGGAGGGGGACATGCTGGTACAGAGGCAGCGTGCGCCTCGGCTAGGATGGGGGCGAGGACCCTACTACTCACCCACAAAATCAGCACTATTGGTGATTTTAACTTGTCTTATTTTATTGTCATTTAATCTGAGTCTGTATTGGGTTTGACAACTAATCTATAGCTAGCAACCTGTCCATTGATAATATCTGACATTATCTGTAATGATAATACAACTTTTGTTATAGTGTAAGTTTTATTTGTCTTTGCTATAAATTATAATGAAAGCTTTTTGTTAAATAGCACAATCCACAACTGCAGAATTTTCTTGATCAGTCGATTCTGTCTCAAAATAATGATATTGACAATGAAGTTAGCAGCTAATCCTTTTGCATGTGACAGATAAATGAGACACAATACTTAGATTAATTCACCAGCTGCTTAAAATTGAGTTGATTTATTTTCTAGGTGAGATGTCCTGTAACCCATCATTTGGGGGGATAGGTAAGGGACACTTGATGATGGAGGTGGATGCTCTAGATGGGGTCTGTGGAAGAATCTGTGGTAAGTTTCATTGTACACATAATCACTGTATTAGTATTTCATTTTACATACATTTATATATCCTGTATATACCATACTTATTGTTGGAGGCTCACAGCCAGTCTTGCATGGGCTTTCTGACTCAGGACGAATATACTAACAGGATAGACAATTAATCTCTAAAGTCACCATCACTCCCTAAAATATCATGTGAGCCTTAAGTTGACAAGTTTTTAGAACTTGTTTGTTATTTGGATATTTATTACCTCTTGTTAATAAAGACTGTAGGCTATATAGCATATACCTGCAATAATTAATGTAGCCGTCTCCAAATTTAAATTTTTATCGGGGGGGGGGGGGGGGGGCTACAAGAAATTGGAGAGGGCTACATTATTTCAGATAACTTGTAGGCCAACTTATTATCATTACCTTTTGGTTTTTGAAGGTGTAAAAAAACAATGTGCGTGTTAACAACAAGCAGTTGTTTTTAAGAAATACTTTCGAAAGCATTAATAAGAAATGCTGTAGGATTGGACTGTTTGTAATTATGTATGTAAATCTCTGTCAATTGTTTATCATCTATTTGTACAAACTGCTAATGATTCATGTGTACAAACTGGTGATGATTAACAGAATCTATTTTACAGTATTTCAAGTTTCAAAAACAACTGAGAATCTTGTTTGGAATTAAGTAATTTAGTATCTTAATAATATGTAAGGATCGATAATGGATCTGTACTTTCAAACAAGTATATAAACTTGACACGATCTCGTTGCGAGCAACGAGTGGGTCTTCTGTTTGATTATGAAATAATGATAGGGTTAAATTAAAATGCTGACATTTGGTACGAGTTACTATAATAACTTCCTTTTAAACTAATTTTTGGACCTACACTGCAAAATTAAGATTTCCGGAATACATGTAGGTCATTTTTAAACTTCAATAACTTTGCAAGGCGTTGTCCGATTTCAAAACGGTTTTTAGTTTTGTATTCAGTACAAAAATGTCTACAAAACGTATATGCTTTAAAATTCCAAAAATCAAACTTTTGGAATCACTTCCGGTGACGACCGGAAGTGACGGACGACCTGCTCATATTAAAACTTTATAAGTTTAAAACAACTTCTGATGGAAAAAAAATTGTAAATTTTTTAATTTGAAAAATTTTAAAAACACAATTTTCCAAAAATGCTGTTTGAGCGGACCGGAAGTGACGGATGATCATCTTTTTACCTGATAGCACCTAGGAATTAAAAAATCTACCATTCCTAAAAATTTCAATTTTCTGTCCTTAATCATTTTTGAGAAAAAGGGAGGACAAAATCATTTTAAAAAAAAAGATAAACGAATATATTGGCCGACCGGAAGTGACTTCATGAACAAAAATTTACGTGATAAAAGATCTTGATACTCTTTATTATCTATGAAAATTTCATAAAAATCTGTTGTACCATGTCTGAGATATTTGAGTTTAAAGAAAAATGTTAAGAAAAAAAAGAATAATAATAATAATACATGTAGTGAAAAATAGAGAAAAAGAAACCTAACGAAAACAATACACAGGAAAAATGTCCACATGTGTAAAATATGTGTATAATTTTACACATGTTTTACACATATAATACATGTGTACAACACATGTTTAAAAATTTATATGTTGAACACATATATTATACACATGTGTAACATATGCATTTTACATATGTTTAACACATGTGTAAAAATATATATGTGCAATACATGTTTCAAACAGCACTATGTTAAACAGATACACGTGTAAATAATGTTTTATTTTCTTATTCATTTTCATGACTTCAGCATGTAATTATGCATTTATTAGTAAATACAAGTATACACAAAATTTATTTGATAAACTTTTGCCAACTTACTTACATAAAACTTATTTGTAACCAATTCCGGATTTAAATCTTGATTGGCTTTAATTTTGTCGTTTGCAATCATACGTCATTTTTTACGTCACGGAAGCAGAAGATGGTGAATTTGTAGATTCGATTTGAAGCTAAAGGTAAGGATTGTGAATCATTCTATTTCATTTATTTGTATTGTAAAATATATAAATATTGCTGGAGGCAACCTATATGTCATTTTACAACGTGAACAGTAGCTCAGAGCCATGTGTTCTCCAGGAAAATTCGGGTTAAAAATCAGAAACGTGTATTGTGAATGATCGATGGTTATCCACTCTACCTAAGTGAAATTAATGAAAGTTTTTCATGAAATGTATAAGCAACTACAGTTATTTAATGTATATATACACATAACGCTATACTACAGCTGCTATACATGCATGTATGTAAACTGTAGGTCTGTCGGTAAACATTTGCCAAACCTACAACTCGATCCTGCTATTAAAGTCGAATTAGAAACAAAACAATGCTTAAAAACTAAGCCAACATTAAATACATGTTTATAAAATGCATTTTATTTAGAACAGACACATTTTAATCTTGAAAAGTGAAAGTAGAAAAAACAACTAGAGTAAAGCTCATGGCAAAGTAACGAGTAGGTATTCCATAAAAGCTGCAAGTCGAAAGTTTTATATAACTTTTTGTTGCTGTTGATATTTAATATTAAGAGATTAAATTGATTTCAAATGTGTTCCTTAGTACACAACAATTTGCTAAAATGTTCAGCTGGTCATTAGCTGCAATAATGTAGCCCTCTCTTAATATAATATTATGTGAGTTCTTATTATATGCTAATTACAACACTATTTATTTTCAGATAGATCACAGAAGACATAAACTAACCAGTGAATAGCAGGGATATGTCTTTTTAAACTGTTTATGGAGTTGTAAGTATCATAAGGAAAATTCAATTTTTTTTTTTTTTTACAAAACTGTTGCTTGACATTTTTTTTTAAGTATTTAATATTAAAATTTTTGTTAAGTCTGTCCCAAGAT
The DNA here is from genome assembly GCA_020458035.1 of Magallana ariakensis. Lineage (NCBI taxonomy): Eukaryota > Metazoa > Mollusca > Bivalvia > Ostreida > Ostreidae > Magallana > Magallana ariakensis. The sequence continues at coordinate 54,913,692 of CM035814.1, read as the reverse complement.
ATTTATGCAGCACATTTGGACGATTTTTAATAAAAATACACATACCTGTGAATGAAGTACAATAAAAATAGATGAAAAAAAATCTTAGGTAACTTTGAAGTCATTGACACATTATCATCTTTCACTCGGATAAATTCACAGGAACGAAAACAGATTTCTTATACAGAGTTTATAATGGGAAATGTTTACATCTTTTCTCCATTCGGAAGTCACTCTGAATACCTCACAATTTTTCAACGTTATCATCCGGGTTTGTTGCAATACAATATCTCCGTGGACATCACATTTTTATGTCGTGTATTAAAATCTGATAAGCTAGAGGAGGCGTTTCAAAGAAGAAATCTTGGAAGTTTTTCATACTTATGAATGAACATCATTTAAACCCCGAGGTATTTTTAAATATCGAGTAATTCAGCAAAATGTGAATCGAGGATATCTTGGGACAGAGTATAAAAGAAAATAAGTGAAATTTTCATAATAATTATAATGTCATGTTTTAAGTGGTTTTTCTTATAGTGAAACATGCAATACTATACCTGCAATGTACTATGATATGCAACTTATTGTATATATACAACTATTGTGTGGAATTTTTTGTAGCAAATGGCTTTAGTACAAAGGCTACCAATATTTGGTTGGTCAGTAACGTAGTCTGAAGATATACAGTAATGAATTTTTCAAGATCCAGACATTCTTCTTGAGTTCATGGATAGTTCTTCACTGCGGCTGGTATAAAAGTGACAAATCATGGTAATTAAATCTAAATACGTAGAGTTCTGACTGTACGGCTAATATTAAGTATTTCTGTCTATTGTTATTTTTAAATGTTGAAAATCTAACTTTCACGAATAATTCAGGTTAAATTGAATTTAACAAATATTATGTATGTTTTTATCTTCAAATTAAATATTTATTTTATACTGATTTAAAATGATTGTATTAAGTTCATATTACCATTTTAGGAAGAAGTCCACGCATACCTTGCTAAGGTCAATGCATTGAAAAAAAAGGAAGTTGAAGTAAGATCGATAGAGAGAAGACTAAATACACTAAAGGTAAAAGTTTATTCTCTCATATAAATGGTGATATGTTTGGGGTTTTTTAATAGTCTCTCTCTCTCTTTCTCTCTCTCTCTCTCTCTCTCTCTCTCTCTCTCTCTCAACTTGCAAGTGTAGGAAATTAATTACCATTTATACATTTAAAAAGATAGATATTATGAAATAACTTCATATTTTGTATGCAAAAAATATACACCGAATCTTCTTACTCTTGATATATTGTTGTGTATGTAAGCAGCAGAAAAAAAATTGTATTTTGTTTCTTTTTCAGGAAACTTATTGGACACAGAACAACAAATAAGCTTATATGTAATCATTTGCAAGAATAAAATTAATTTTCATTTCAATTACTAGTTTTTTTTTTCAATCTTTAATTAACAACAGGTGATTGGAAATGCAAATGAATAAATCATTTGCACTTGTATGCAGTGTATCATTCTTTCAGCTAGAAAATTAAAAGCATTGTTTGCTTTAAATGAAAATAAAAACAGTGATAAGTAGCTGCCAAGATAATTTACACATGAGTTTGAAACACATGAAATATACATGTTGAACACATGTTTTACATGTATAAAAATTGTGTGTTCTGTTACACATGTGTTTTACATGTGTAAAACACATGTTCAACATGTGTGAAAATAAACACTTTTTACATGTGTGCTCTTTATATGTGTTTTACACATGTGAAGTATATATGTGAAATATATGTTTAACACATGTTTTACACATGTGGACATTTTTCCTGTGTAGAGTCTTCTGTTGGAAACGGAAGACCCCAAAAAGGAGAATTAAGGTTGACGTAAAAAGGAAAAGATTCCACATTGTTTATCTTCAAATATTTTTCATCCCTTGTACTTTAAATTTAATAACTGGAAAAAAATATTTTTTTAAAACAAATACACCAATAAATTAGCATACATGCTTCTAAGGCACTAAATTGAAAGAATTGTAATTTGATTGATCATATGTTTCTACCATAAAAACACTTAAAACTGTTGGTCATAATTATCAAGTGACTGATTCAACTTCTGGATAATGTATTGGAGTTATCTTTCTTTGGGAACTTTTTTCTTTGAAATATAATATTTAAATTTATATTTCATTTTACAATTTTAGATAAAACTGGAATCCACTACAGAATGCTAAATCGCCCAAAAGGACCAGCAGTTTGGGTAATTTGAAATACATTACATTTGAAATTAATCTCATAATCTCATACGATAATTCCCCCTGTAATTCTTTCTGTCTAATCCATTGAAACCTATATAAATATTACCCTATAATAATTATATATATATATATATATATATATATATATATATATATATATATATATATATATATATATATATATATATATATGTAATTTGAAATAATAGGGTTCCTTACTTATCTAATGATTTTGATTAGAGACTACTATTTTAATAAAATGTAATGGTAACTATGTAACTATATGTAACATGCTAATAGCAAAATGGTTTTTCAAGGGTCCTAGAGCTCAGATAGATCGAACATTGTACAAAACGGAGATTCAGAGAGAGGTTCAAAATTCTCCGAATCTGACAGTGATGGCAGGGGCAGTAGAGGATTTTATCTTGGGCCAGTGTCACAACCCAGACCTTGATACAATGAAACAGAGATGTTCTGGTGTAATTTTAGGTAATATAACTGCGCAATACAGTACAGTGCTAATGTATATAGGGAAATATTTGCCCTTGTCTTTATTTTCGCTCTCATTGGGGCGAATTTAAGACTGGGAGAATTCCGACGTCTCAAATTCTCTCTCTAAAAATACAACTATGTCTGGGCGAGTTCAAGATTGGCCGAATTAAATCTTAGAAAATCTTCTTCTCTACTCCCATAGATATTTGTTTAAAACTAAATGCATGGATATGATGTCCATGAAGCTCTCTACCAAAATTGTGAAATTCATGGCCCCTGGGTCAGGTGTTCAGGCTCTAGGGTGGGGCCAATATGGTCATATAGTAAAAATGTATTAAATCTTAGAAAATCTTCTTCTATACTCCCGTATATATTTGTTAAAAACTAAATGCATGGTTATGATGTCCATGAAGCCCTCTACCAAAATTATGAAATTTATGGTCTCTGGGTCAGGGGTTCAGGCTCTAGGGTGGGGCCAATATGGCCATATAGTAAAAATATATTAAATCTTAGAAAATCTTCTTCTCTACTCCCATAGATATTTGTTTAAAACTAAATGCATGGATATGATGTCCATGAAGCCCTCTACAAAAAATGTGAAATTCATGACCCCTGGGTCAGGTGTTCAGGCTCTAGGGTGGGGCCAATATGGTCATATAGTAAAAATGTATTAAATCTTAGAAAATCTTCTTCTATACTCCCATATATATTTGTTAAAAACGAAATGCATGGTTATGATGTCCATGAAGCCCTCTACCAAAATTGTGAAATTTATGGTCTCTGGGTCAGGGGTTCAGGCTCTAGGGTGGGGCCATTATGGCCATATAGTAAAAATGTATTAAATCTTAGAAAATCTTCTTCTCTACTCCCATATATATTTGTGAAAAACAAAAGGCCTGGATATGATGTACATGAAGTCTTCTACCTAAATTGTGAAATTTATGACCCCTCGGACAGGTGTTTAGGCACTAGGGTGGGGCCAATATGGCACAGGAAGGGCCCAAATATCTTGAAAACGGTTAAAATCTCCACCCCTAAACCATATATATTCTTGTTCCTTGTGGTAAGGGCCATCAAATGGTATGTAGGTCATGGGCCTCAGGGGTGGTTCCTGACCCCCCCTCAAACAGGAAGAGCCCAAATATCTTGAAAACGGTTAAAGAACCCCACCCCTAAACCATATATATTCTTGTTCCTTGTGTCAAGGGGCATCATATGGTATGTAGGTCATGGGCCCTGGGGATGGTCCTGGCCCCCCTCAAACAGTTAGTGCCTGAATATCTTGAAAACGGTTG